>JARFOD010143173.1:0-12974 GCA_031763545.1 Mopalia muscosa
AACGAGATGCGCTCCTACACCCAGCACAAGGCAGCCTTTACCTATTTCTACGGAAAGCGTAAAGTCCTCGACGACGGCATCTCAACGACCTACTTGGACCTCTAAGCCACACACACACACACACACACACCACGAGGGACATGACCCAGGCACCAGCAGCGATCGACTACGCGATGCCCACCACCACCACCACCACCCGATGACCACCACCACTACCACGAGGGTTATTCCAACGGTCCTTTTCAGGGCCAACACGTTCTTCCGAAAGAGGTCTTCTCTGTTCCTATGCAATACCCATCTAACACCAGACCCCCACACCCCCCACACTAGCCCCACACTCTCCCCACACTCTCCCCACCTCTCCCCACACTCGCCCTTCACCCCTTTCACACACACACACACACACACAGACACACACACACACACACACACACAAGTATTTAAAGTTACAGATCAAATAAAAAAATTTAAAAATAAAAGAATAAAAAAATAAAAATAAAAAATAAAAGTATTATACTGATTATAAATATAGATCATATTGAATAAATTGTTTGTAAAACTATAGCTTTTGTCATTATTGTTTAAATCAGTGATGTAGGTATTTAGATGTAAAAGAATCGCAGAGGGAATTCGTTGCAAATAATAGGGCACTGGTACGGGAAACTCTTCCTAAACATATCAGTTTTGGTGCAAAGTAAATACAATAAAATCACCTCTCTTAACTGACCGTGTATTTCTGACGTGGAATGGACGGATGATTTTCCATAGAGACGTGATCCGGCTATCCCTATCCCAGATTTAAATGTTTGAACAGCACCAAGAAATGCTATTTTTTTGTCATTCGGTAGCCAGTGAAGTTTTCCAGCATATCGACGGTTGGTGTGCGATAATGACATTGTAGGATTATTCTGGCGCCACGTTTTAGACATTTTTCCACCCTGTTTCTCTGCCCCATGTCAGAATTTTCCCAAATTACGTAACAGTAATCAAGGTGCGGTAAAACAAGTCTATTATACCAAGTCTTTGATGAATTAAACCTTAATAAATGCCTAATTCTATTAATGAGTCCCAATTTCTAGATGTTGTTTTACAAAGTGAATCAATATGTTTGGAAAAAAATAAACGATCCTAAAGGATGACTTTGGTCTCAGTGGTTCTTTTTAGAGGCTTTCCTTCAATTGATAATTGAATGTCGGACGACACAGTTTTACGGGATGATCATACAATCAGGTATGTAGTTTTATCAGATTTTAAATGCAGTTTATTTTCTAGGTTCAATTTACTCACCTTATTGGTGTCTGTTTGATCTTTTTTAATTGCAATTTGCAAATTTGCACCAGCGACATGAATGATAGTGTCGTTTGCAAAACAATTAATCGTAGAGTACTCTATGATATTATTTATGTCGTCAATAAACAGAACAAACATCAGAGGACCTAGGATGAATCCTTGGGGCACCCCCGTTTCCACAGTTAGTGGGGTCGATAAGGTCCCATTAACAAATACACATTGGCTACGATGAGATAAGTATGATGTAAATCAATCTAGCATAGTACCATTGATACCGTAACAACTTAACTTCTTTAGTAATAACTGGTGGTTTACTGTATCAAATGACTTCCTTAGATCAATCGTAACGGCCACTGTCAATTTCCCTTGATCAACCTTCTCTAAAAACTCATCTTAAAGTTTACACAGGGCTGTTCAAGTCGAATTACATTCTCTAAATCCTGATTGACTTTTGGATAAAATGTTTTTATCTTCCACATGTTTATAAAGGGCTGTGTGAACAGTTCTCTCAATAGTTTTACTAAATATTGGCAAGATGGAAATGGGTATGTAATTACTCACATTCGTTTTGTCACCAGATTTAAATAGTGGGATATATAACTTTATCCTGTTTCCAATCGTATGGCACATTGCTAGTCTGGAGGGAGAGTTTGATGATCTATGATAAGAGTGTACATACCACAGGTGCTGCCATTTTTACCAATTTTACGCTGGTTCTACCAATGCTAGTATCTTTTCCGTTAGGCATACTGAAATTTTCATTTCATGTAATACAAACTGTTCAGTAACTGTAGACATTTTTGGAAATCATTTAACACTTTGGAAGGTATGTCTCTGTTAACAGACGAACCAGATGTTAGGTTGTCGCCGATTTTGATAAAATATTCATTAAAAATATTTGAAAAATGTTCTGAGCCTGTTATTTCTGCATTATTACAAATAATCTTGCCAACCACAGCCAACCAGGTTGACCTCTATACAGTTTCCGCGTATAGTGTATATTTTTATTGTAGAGAAATCCACGAGGATTCTAACTCCGGCTATTAGTAGTATTATACATATTGTAAAATGTCGTTCAAAATTCAAGTTCACTCAGGACCAGCACACTTTGTTTGGATGGTTATCAAGCTGTCTTTACTGAGCACTGGAGGAAGATTAATTTTCCAGCGTAGCACTATATTTACATGTTATGCATATGTTTTACTGCTGATTGCTGTTTGAAAACACTGCCGTCCTCTTATTGAGATACATTTTAACAAGGTGTAAAACAGAAAATAAACAACAGATTTATTTTACACACGCTTTTATAATTGTTCCCTGATAAATCTAATTCATTGTTGGTAGATCGTTTGTGTAACTAAATAAAATAAATGAGTCAACAGCTTTTTTCAGAGAAAGGATTATTATTATATTTTACAAAATTAAACGTACATCTTGATTGTCAATTTATTTCATCAGGCAATGTAGTTTATTGTTTATAATAATGTCTTGATACGGTCACATCTGTTAGTAATATCAGTCTATTTAGTTTCCTTGGCTTGTACGTAACTTCAACACTCCTCCCTCATCTGTCACATGTCCCAAGAGTCTGGTGAGAAATAAACAGATGTGTAATTTCTGATTAAATTATAAAAATTGTACTTAAAAAGGTACAGTGGGGAAAGAAGGAGTGAAGGGGATTGAGAGATAAGCAATTGAGGGCACACATGGTTTGTGGGTGGTACAAAATGCATGGTGCTAAGCTTTGGTATATATACCCAGGTGAAATATCCATGGCAGGAGAATGGGTCATGTAAGACATGCGAGATTAATCATTCCGATAAAATTTCCTTTAACATTCGATGTCTTCGTAGACTCATCCCACACATAACAGATTACTCGAGGCCGCCCTTTGCCCATTCCTATCAAAACACAGTTTTCCGGTGACCGCAGAGATCGCGGTAAGAGATTAATGACATTTTCCGTTTGTAAATGTGAATTAAAGACATAAAAAACATAGTCTTGAGTAAGAGATTAACTTACTCGCACCTGCCACGATTAAAAAAGACACACTTTGAGCCAGCAGTCGAAAACAATGTAAACATTCAGGCATGGTCAACAATATGAGGGTAAGGGAGAACTTTGAAGTTAACACAGCCTGCCTTTTCATTGTTTAACGTTTAATAAATAAAACTTAAGTAGCGTTATACCGATTTATTAAAATTGTAGCTTGTGTGCAGATGGAGTATTTGGTCTCGTCTATGTTACATGTTACTGCACAATATACAGTCTTACAAAGGAAGAATTATTTATTTCTTCTCTCTTTTCTCTAAAGAATACCGAGTAGCCCAATTTTTTTTTTTCGCAAACAGATCAAACGCTTTGTGGTTATAACAACAAAAATTTGGAGATGATTTATGTGTGAACACATTTTTAGTTTTGATTGTGACTATAAAATTGCTTGCCCATATGCTTGGCCGCTATACCATTATGGTTACAGTGACCATTTACATGACGTTTGATGCAACTGACGGTCAGTACGCTGTGCAACCATACAGAAAAACCCATATATTTGATAATCGACAAACTGGGAGGCCATACAAAAGTTATCACATATAATTGATAGTCGACAAACTGTGAGACCATAAACAAGTTACCATATTCTAGGTAGTTGACAAACTGTGTGACCATACACACGTAATCTTTTATTTGATAGTCGATCAAATGTGTGAACATACAAAAGTAACCATATATTTAATAGTCAACAAACTGTGTGACATACAAATGGAACAGTATATTTGATAGTTGACAAACTGTTAGACCATACAAAAGTAACTATAAACTTGATAGTCGACAAACTGTGAGACCACACAAAAGTAACCAAAAACTTCATAGTTGACAAACTGTGAAACCCAAAATACGTTATGTTATAATTGAAAATCGACAAACTGCGAGACCAAACAAAAGTAACTATACATTTGACAGTCGAAAAACTGTGAGACCAAACAAAAGTATTCATATATTTGATATTGTACAAAGTGTGTGACCATACAAAAGTTATCACATATAATTGATAGTCGACAAGTTGACAAATGTGAGACCAAACAAAAGTAAGGGTTGAAATTCCGATGCCAGGTCACAAAACCCGATCAAACCGGCCGAAACCGTGGATAACGTTTTTGTCACCATATTCTGTCTGACTCCTGCTAATTTGGTCAAGTGTGTTCCCACATAATTAAATATCTATGTGAATATATGCATTGGGATCTTCTGTCAGAATGTCGCATGTACCTTATTATGACGTCATATTTTAATGACGTCATTTTTCATGAATCTCGTGTCCGTCACAATAGACAGTTAAGTTACGCTGAAGAAAAGCGCTTAGCCAAAATGACGTCATTCTGTTCTTCGCGTCTGCCTATCTGTTTTTGACGTTATAGAAATGTAGCCTCAACTCATTGTGTTCTTTTGTGCATATTTAGTTAAGCATACTTTTAAACAAAGTTTTATTGTGGATTAATGATGGAATCATTTCATAATAACCCGTCTACGCTTGTTCATATATAGCTGAGCCAACATGAACAAATACATGCAGGCTTGCAGCAAGGACGTCCTAGGATCTGTCGATTTGACCTCACGTGGTTGTCACTAACAGCAGGTTACAAATGAATTCAACTCCGTTTGTGGTTTTATTTCAACCGCCTTTGTCTTTATATGGTAATCTGCAGATGGACATGGTTATTTGTAGCCGTTCAATCAACCAATCAGTGAGCTAGATTCTAACAGAATAGGTGACAATACGATTTATAGTAGGTTTTGGAAATTACCCTTATTTGTGGTGTTTTCATTGGTCCACTATTTTGTGTTGTTCTTTCAGCCAATCAAAATGACGCAAACAAGGGAAATCCCTTAAAGTCGTAACTAAAAATCGTACGGTAGGAATGCGCCGCTTCGTAACTAGTCTCAGCTGTTATATCGATCGTGCTGCAGGGCAAATCGTCATAATTATAGCGCCGTCGCTGACGTGCGATGACGTCATAAACGTAACTACGGTTTATATAGTCAACATAAGAGCGCTATAATAGACAGCGCCAATGTACTGAAGACAAGGGCTCAGGTGAGTTTGTTTACCGTCAAACTAAACTACCCCACCTTTTATCTATATAACTCTGGTGTCCTACACGAAGACGAATAGACGAACTATATATTGTTATATACAGACAGTCACACATGTTAGTTTTCAGGACTTCATTGTAAATAAGAAAGGAGAAAATAAGTTAGCCAACCTCACTAGATGATACAACTTGAAATATTGGTGTTACACATTGTACCGTACTTGTATTTATACCACCATTTTCCTGTAAAGGATGAAAGACTGATCAATAACTATATCTATCATAAAGCAACATCGTTGCGAAAGGTTTTCAATGGATATATAGAGTGACCATATATATTCCAAAATATCACGGGTATAATATAGACGTTTGTCTCCAAAGAAAACGATGGTCAGACATTTTTTATTATTTTTTTTTTTATTCTCCTCTTGTACATTTTTAATGCGGAGAAAGAAAATTGCGCTCGTCTCCACCATGGTTCGAACAAAGGTCTCTGGCTAGCAGAGGAAGCTCTTTCACCTTTAGGTCTATATGTCATGTGTTTCGATTCATTGTTTGATACGTAATATTCAAAGGTACATGTATACAAATTACATATTTGCCTGTGGAACTTTAGATTTTTTAAACATTTCTAAAGTATGGTTTATAGCGTCTCTTTGTATAAGCTTTCCAAACAGAGATTATTTTCCAAACATAACTGATTAATCTATGGAAATATATATAGTTTAAAATCGTGGGCTTCAGAGTTAGGGCTAAACAAATTTTACTTTAAAAGAACTTGTAACTATAATTACAAGCTTTAGTATTCTTGAATTTTTAGAGCCTTACTTTTTTGTCAAAGTTTTCGTCTGACACTTTGGTATTCTTATATTCGTCGAACATGTGATGTGAAGGCATAAACTTAAGAGCGACCGTTGCAGGCTGATTCGGGGCCATGATGCTAATTTAGTTTATTAAAAATATTTGGGTATATTTATATAACTCAGTCATATCATAAACGTTAATCCATGCAAGTTACTTCCCTTGAAATGACACACTCCTCGCACGAGTATATTTACGGTACGGAAACGGCCGAAGGAAATTCCCACATGAGTATAGACCAAAGTCACAACTCCGAGTCTGGTTGTTGACCGTATGTAAGTAAGGGGGTTAAGCAGACCGAGAGCAAACAAACAAATAGGCCGACTCATGGATTTTATTCTTATTATGTAAATTCGCCTTTATTATGTGAAAAGAAAACATTTTCAGACTGAGAATTACATTTTTCATACTCAGCTGAACGATCTATATATTCTTTATAAGATATAATTTAATTCCACTTGAATTTTAAAAAAAAAATGTTACAGGAGAAAGCACGTGGAAGGATTTGTCAACCAAATATATTTTAATGGAGAAGAAATCCAATCCCCTGCCCCAGTCTGGCGCCGGATATATGAGAAGACGACATCGACCAATCAGGGAAAGCCGACGCACGCACACCACCAACAGACAAACAGGTCCGTAAGTCATATTACCCCCCCCCCCCCCCCCCCTCCCCCAAACACACTAACACACGTCTACCAGACACAAAGGTTTATAAAAAAAATAGATTACCGAGGCCCTATTAGTGCTACGCTCGTATAACCAGCGATCCGCTTACAGTATAGCCCCTAGGCCTACTGATCAGCCCTACGCTGGTAGATATAAAGCCGTTTGTTAGGTAAAGGCCTAAAGCATAAGAACGACGTTGTCCAATCAGATTCCTTACAAACAGGTTTGTAAAATGGGGGCTCAAGGATGTGCTGCCCCTGTAACCAAGCAAACAATCAAAGCCGAAAGCGCGTTGAATGATCGACTTTCATTGGCTGGTGCTATCGAGCGTCTCTGGTAGCCATTACCTAACAAACCGATTTATATCTACCAGCGTCTAGGCTGATCAGTAGGGGCTATACTGTAAGCCGATCGCTGGTTATACGAGCGTATATTAGTACTAGGCAGAACCATTTTCTAATCAAGAGTCCGGGCCTCCGTGATGGAGTGTTATATAGGCCACAAATCCCCCTACCCTGTTGGTTGGTACTCCGGGAACCAGCGAAAGGTGGTGGGGCTTCCAGGTAGTTCAATAACAAGTTATCCTTCCTCAAAAATGCTGGAAAATGATCTGTAATTAGGATTTAACACTGTTGGTCTAACATTGAATAAATAAAGAAGAATGTTTAACATCTTCGCTTGCCAAATTGCTTGCGAGCTACTCTCCATTGTTCCTCAAACCCGAAAAAAGTTTTAAGGACAGATGTTGCCCAAGTTGGTCAAAACGACTTCTCCAATTTGCAATGTGAATCAATGCTCATCGGGATTGGAGGCAATCAGTACCGCGTCGTCTGGTTGGTGTGTACATGATCAGAGGCTGTCAGTACCGCACTCTCTGGTTGTTGTCTACACGGTCAGAGGCTGTCAATACCACATCCTCTGGTTGGTGCATACACGAACAGAGACAGTCTGTACTATACCCGCTGGCTGGTGCCTACACGATCAGAGGCTGTCAGTACCGCAGTCTCTAGTTGGTGTCTACACGATCAGAAGCTGTCAATACCACACCCTCTGGTTGGTGCATACACGAACATAGGCTGTCAGTAACGCATTCTCTAGTTGGTGTCTACACGATCAGAGGCTGTCAATACCACACCCTCTGGTTGGTGCATACACGAACAGAGACAGTCTGTACTATACCCTCTGGCTGGTGCCTACACGATCAGAGGCTGTCAGTACCGCAGTCTCTAGTTGGTGTCTACACGATCAGAGGCTGTCGGTACCGCAGTCTCTAGTTGGTGTCTACACGAGCAGAGGCTGTCAATACCGCATTCTCTAGTTGTTGTCTACAAGATCAGAGGCTGTCAATACCACATCCTCTGGTTGGTGCATACACGAACAGAGAGAGTCTGTACTATACCCTCTGGCTGGTGCCTACACGATTAGAGGCTGTCAGTACCGCAGTCTCTAGTTGGTGTCTACACGATCAGAGGATGTCAATACCACACCCTCTGGTTGTTGCATACACGAACAGAGGCTGTCAATACCACACCCTCTGGCTGGTGCATACACGAACAGAGACAGTCTGTTGTGTACCCTTTGGCTGGTGCCAACACGATCAGATGCAGTCAGTAGGGCGGTTCCTGGTTAGTGCCAGCAAGATCAGAGGCAGTCAATAGCGCATTCTCTGGTTGACGACTACACGATAAGTTAGTCAATGCATAGCGTTTTGAAATTGTCTGGTTTGTACGCTATGTTGTCCGCCTAGAACTTAATTATAGCACAGAATGAAATACTTGGTTAGCGAAGCTGGCCCATTACTTAAGCTGTTGAGCAATGAACATGTGAAGCGTGATGGGAAGTCGAATGACTATTCTGGTAATTTGTTATTTGTTTGTGAATCAAAGGTAATGTTCCTACTACGCCTAACCCGACCGGGATAAGAGGCAGAGGACGACAACAAACTGGGGCCGTTAATGATCAAGGCGGAGGAGAGGCAGTGCCATTATTCCACCAGCCTGTTGTACCACCTCTACCTGTTCTACGACCTCCACTTGTCCTGCCACGTCCATATGTGCTACCACACCCGCCACTCTTATCACGCCCATCTGTGCCATCGCACCCACCTTTTCTACTACCGCCAGCTTTGCTACCATACCTACCTGTTCTTCCGCCTCCAGCTGCTCTAACACGTCCAACCGGACAGCAACGTTCGTCTGTGCAACCACACCCAGCAGTTATACCAATACCAACTGTGCTACCACATTCATCAGTTCTACCACCACCAATTGTGTTACCACATCCGCCAGTTCTACCACCACCAACTGTGCTACCACATCCACCAGTTCTACCACCACCAACTGTGCTACCACATCCACCAGTTCTACCACCATCGACAGTGGTACCACACCAGGCTATTCTATTACCACCAACAGTGGTACCACGTCCAACTGCACTACCACCTACACCTTGGCAACCACACCCGCCTGTTCTACCACCACCAGCAGTAGAACCACGTCCATCTGTACTACCACCACCCACAGTGCTACCACGTCCACCTGTACTTCCACTTTCATCTGGACAACCACGTCCACCTGTTCTACCACCACCAACTGTGCTACCACATCAACCAGTTCTACCACCACCAACTGTGCAGCCACACCCACCAGCTCTACCATCGCCCACAGTGCTACAACATCCACCTGTACTACCACCTTCATCTGGGCAACCACACCCACCTGTTCTACCACGTCCATCTGCTCTACCACACAATGTCAGTACATCTCAGCAGCTCCCAACAATAACGTGTTCAGGTAAACTCTTCTTTGACTATATGATTTTTTTTGCTTTTGAGTTTAGTTTGCTTTGATTGGTTACCACGCCGTACAAGTGTGCCAGTCTGATTTTTTGAAGACCCGCACGACACCACTGTCAAAAAGGGAAGACAGCAAGGACAATAACAATGCGCGAAGGCAGCGACCAAATGTGATTATTCTTGTCTTTTTATCTTCACGAGAACAAAGGCAACAGAAAGTTTCACTCGAACCTCTTGCCTAATTACTTGATGGGCTAGCCCATGATGTACACGCATGGTGCATTGGGGCCCTATTAAATACACTCATACTGACGATTTAGTTGCTCCTTTAAGTCATTAAGTGCAAGCCCCGCGCTGGCTGTTCCAAAGAGTGTTCACTTTAAACGGTACAGTTCAAGCCTAAATTAGTTTTTGAACAACCCACTCTAGGGCAATACGATACAATCATTGTTTCCTACACTCGTGTGACCGAGGGCCAATCATATTCGGCATTCAATTCGATAATAAAACAGCTAGTACCTAAATGTGCAAACTGCATAATATAACTCTTGGTACGTAAATATACTTCGTGGTATAATCGCTGGAACGTAAATCAAAAGAGAAAGACAATCAATGATAGACTTGAATCAAATTAATAAAGTTAAGTAACAGTAATAATCACATTAATTTGAAATGTCATCTGCGGGACATGTGTTGTTGACTAATACAGTGACAACGGTTACGTTTATCAGCGGTTTATAAGGCATAGTGAAGTACGCCATATACACGTGTAGAAGGACAGTAGACAAGAGGCATATAAAATTGGTTAACATTTAATTGTTACCAACACTGACATTATTTTTTAATATACACAAGCAAGACCATTATAGATTACAACTTCTGTTTATTAAGGTTGCGACGTTTCGGTACAGATCCTAGCACCGATATCAATCGTGATAATAATATCATTACTTTTAAATATAAATGTTTTCATGTTGTCAAGTATAATCCATTCTTTTCTTTTTAAACAAAACACACAATTCTATTTGATATTTCGCTATTAAAGCTCACTGGATTGTTATTTCTATTGTGTAGGCGGAAGTAAATTGTTATTGGAAGACTCTTTGATGGGACTCCATTCGTGCTATTTTTTGTTTCAGATGTCCTCAGTCCGGTGCTTCCAGCTATTGACTCTGCATTTGTAGGTCTCAATTCAGGAAGGAACACTGGTTCCAACACTCCTTATGGTCCCTCTTTAAGTAAGTACACCATTCCGTGTTCAACGCATCTCTAGCCAATCGACTCAACCTTGCGAAATTTTCGCTACTGCGTGACCATCGGTATGCAGAATATAGAAGGAATTCTGAGTGCATCTCGTGATGGCAGGCATGCAGCCCTAATGTTTTCGTTTGGTGTTTATCACCGTTTTCCAGTGGTCTTCGCTTTTAGGACGACCTATTGTCCACTTGACACTGTTCATTGATTAGGTACGGTGGAAAACTGGGAGCAAAACCTAGTAAAAACCATCCCCGACCATTGTCGAAGACACATCAGGGGACCTTGGATTACAATATCCTAGGTGTGACATACTCATATACCTGATGGTCAACAGACGGAATCGAACCCGTGGATGGTACCTCTAAATATGCATTAGATCCCATTTATTTGAGTCTGTTAGCGGACTCACTGTTAAAGGTATGCTCTGTAAACATTGTATTAAAATAAAAGTTCAAGAACTTCCGCTTCTGACGGGTCTAATATAGTTTATACCTCGTGTAAAAATAGGCTTTAAATAAATGGTGGTATTAAGGGCTTAGCAGCTAACTCTTTTCCAAATTAAGAAAAATATATTTCCTTAGAATCTTTGCATCCAACATATTAAACAGTGGAAAATTAAATAGAAATTTAAAACATTACAGGCCCCAGTTCCGGAGACTTTGACGTGCGCTTATCTCAGAAGCTTCTAAATACCGTTCTGTCCGGTAGCATTCCGGAATCAGTTAAAACGGTATCCAGCCTCACGGCCGGTAGAAAAAGAATAACAAATCTAGAAGACCTTTCACCAAGTAAGTGTTTCGCCATATGAAACATCTCGTTCTCAAACCGAATGATCGAGAAACCCTTTTAAGTCTACATTTTATATGGCAGTTTTGATTTTTTTTTTGGTTTTTTTTGTCAGTTACCAAAAAATAAATTGTATTTTTCTATTAACAAATGTTTGTTTGTTTTGGTCTCGTATGTTGATTCACTTATTCACAAATTGTCACTTATTTTCATAGAAAATGACGAGGAGGCCCTGGTTGCCCGACTGAAAATACAAACGGATTACCTATCATCACTCAAAAAACAACGCCAGAGTAATATACAGTAAGTGAAGAACAGAGAAGTTAGTTTATTACACGACATGACTAAATGGCTGTACACAGAAAAGCAATTCTCTTCCACAACATAAAACAACAATTTAGTTAGTACTTTAAATCGGTCTTAAGGTCATTTCGCTCATTTGGTCGACTTTACTTTGTCGGTGTTTAATAGATGTTCTATATCTCTAATAATCAGCCATATTTAAAATAGGCAAGTGTTTGGCTTGTTTGTTAGATTTGGGTTTAACGTTGTACTCAAGGATATTTCACTTATATATCGGCTTGTCCACCTCACACTGTTCGTTACCTTATTACGGTGGAAAACCCGGGAGAAAAACTCATAAAAACCACCCTGCGATTGCCGGGGCCACATCGTGAGCCACTGACTCTTATACCTGATGGGCGACAGACGGACTTGATCCCTTGACCGGTAAATTGGAGTAGGATTCGGAAGCACACACGCTTCCACTTAGCCATTGCCGATTGCCAGTGTTAAGTGTAAAACAGAGAAGAGCAGAGTTAAGCCATCTTGCTATACGCCTAGTCACCATAAAACTGCCTTTCTTCACTGAATGTGGCTTCAATAGTTTACATTTAGACAGCCTTACACTTTTAATGGTGCATATTAAGACAACCTTACCAATAAGCGAGCCTGACTCATGAAATCCCATCGATATAACTCTATCATTAAATTGGAATGACACAAGGGAGTGGCAGAAATATAACTCTGATGGCGCGGGGATACTCATGGGTTCAAATCAGACTGTTTTGAAACTCTTAGAACTAAATCCGATAAGTTGTATTTGTAAAGTGTGTATGTCTGTCTTGGTTTGTTTGTTTGATTGGGGTTTAACATCGTACTCAAGGGTATTTCACTTATATGACGACGGACAAAAATACAGAACATCACAAACAAATCTGCTT
>JARFOD010143184.1:0-12974 GCA_031763545.1 Mopalia muscosa
TTTTTGTCCGTCGTCATATAAGTGAAATACCCTTGAGTACGACGTTAAACACCAATCAAACAAACAAACAAATCAATGTATATTCAGCCATTGTTCTCAAGCATCGTTCTCAATCAGGATTGAGAACGATGGCTGAATAGACATGGAAACGTTGCACCCGTATACATAAAACTAGAAGTTGTAATACATAAAGCTTTGTTACGTGTATAGCCATATACATTTAATTTATTAAATTGTCAAATCCAATTAAATATAACCGAAATAGATAATTTAAATAGACGAAATGGTTGGTTTGCTGGTTTGAATGGTGTTTAACGTCGTACTCAAGGGTATTTCACTTATATGACGACGGACACAAATACAGAACATCATAAACACATCTGCTTTCCGTTACCCTTTGGCTCTGCGAACACCAGGGCAACAGAAAGCAACCTCTTTTCTCGCCAATTACGATCGACCGAGGAAGCCGAGGGAGTATTCTGCAGGGCCATTGCCCACCCGCTTCCTCACGGGGCTAGACGAAATGGAGACGTTGAATCGACACAGTCATTTCACAAGTAAGCTGGGTGTACAATTACTCACAATAAAAACGGTAAGTGAATTCCAGTATTCACATTTTCGAATTACTCCTAAACTACAAATGGATAAATCTATAATCCCATAGATCAAAATGAAATACTCATCAAAACATCTAACAGAATTGTTTTTTTTACGAATAAACATGTTCAATATTTATGAAATGCCATTCAGTTGTTTAAGCTGTAATTCCAAATTTTTAAATGTCATCAACAAATGCAAACTTTTACATTTTGGCCCAATTTATCAGAATTTAAAATTAATATTAGTTTTAAAAGAAATTAATAAAAAAAAGACAGGATAAAAATCAATGCATGAGGGTGTCTGCTACAAACGCCTCGTCCATGTACCTTATTCCATAATTACGTGTGGCTGCATGTGTGTGGCTTGTATTAAATAGGGGGCTATAACTCAATCCATAGGATAGAAAAGCAAACTTTGCTAGTCTGACACGCGATCTGCCGTCTTAAGTTTAAAAATAATAAGCTCATTAAAACAATAGATCAATAAACCGAAGTTTATTAACGACGAGGTGTGATATCGATGCCGCAATGCTCTGTTAAATGCCACCTGTTTACGTGATTGCAGCTGGCAAGGCTCGGGTGTATATTATTCAGGCTATAGTAAAAGCATAGTATGGTTTTCAATGTTTTAGAACTGAAAAGAAAAACATTGTCCGTTTTTCCTCAAAATAGTGCTTCGAGTGCACCGGAAGTTTTCCATAACTTTTAGTCAATTGTGGCCAGCCCATTCACCAGTGTATCTGTGTAAAATTTGCACCAAAGCAGTAAATAAAGGGCCATTATAAAGGCTTTCATGACTCATCATGAGTAGTCTATTTTAATGAAAAGGTATTAAATAATAAATATTTTATTATGTTATAGATATGAAAGAAATGTGGCATGGGATGTTCACCATACAATCAACATCATTACAGTTGTCGGAAGATTACTACAAAAAATCTTAATTGGCGAGGCAAGGCGGAAAAAACGATCGTCGTATAAAGCATTTCTTCACAAGGTGTAAGTCTGCTCGTCATATGCATTTTCACCCTTGCTTTGGAAAGATATACTGCTACGCTCTAGGTCCCAATTTGAAAATAACGTCTCGTAGGTCTATAGTTTAATACTAAGGCCATTGTGTTTATTTTTCTCCTGTTTAAAAAGAAAAGAAACGCACAAAATGAGCTTGAATAGAAACACTGTTGATAGCCGTTAGGCGGATTGATTAAAGTGTTAGGGGGAATTGAATTGTACACTGTCATTTCCGTGTAATATATTTCTAAAAATTAATCACACTGACCCAGGGATGTAGATTAATTAAAATCCACAATCCTCCTATGTTCTAGATATACCCATATACATAAGTTTCAAAAGAGATTTTAACCTCGAGTTGTTATGTGTATCCTACAGATATTTCATGACTAGGTGATGGCCACTAGCATGGTATATAAGGTATTGATAAATATGTAATAAACAAGATTTTCGATATGGGTAGGTAATAAATCTACCTACAGACTGGTATTTCAGAAATATAGAAATTAACCAATGAATATATCCGCCATAAAGAGAAGGGGTGTTTCCAGCTAGTGCATGCGTGTAAAATTATTCAACCCATATATCACGTAGTGGACAGCACAGTGGGAGAAGGAAACCACTTGCAATACACAAAAACAAGACAGGGCATTCACAAGGCGCAATACAAAGACATCACACAACAGCTTCGTGTTGCCCCTAAGCTCAATGAGCAGCGGGGCAGCAGCAAGCTTCATCCCAACCACCTATATGTAATGTAAGTATTACTGTTTTAAATACAACCAATAGTAAATATAGATAATCACGAAATTCGATAGAAATAGAATGCCACTAGATTACCCGATGAACAATAACTGTGAAGGGATTTTACAAAACGTGTATTAATTGAATAATAGACAATGTCCCGGGAAAGCAAAAAATTATGGCCCAATAAATCTACTACGAAATAAAATGTTCCAAACGATTCTACCCTGAGATCTGAAAATCATCTGCGCATTCTGGACATCATTTTTCGACACTACAATATGCATTCAAATCTGCATGGCTTATTAGATTGATTTTCTTTCCAGCCTTGTTAAGTTAAGAAAATCTGTAAATAAGAAATCCATTGTATTTTACCGTGCATGTCTAAGTTACCCCCCCCCCCCCCCTTTAAACAAAACATTCAAGCAAAAATTTATATAAATCAATAGACAAATAATTGAAAACAATTAACAATTTTATTTAACACAAGTGGTCTCCTAACTGACATCTGAGAAATGACTGTATAACTCACACCAGTGAATTATATGGTTGCTTAATTTTAGGGTTTAAAGACGTACTAAAGGTTACTTCACTTATATGAGGCGTTCCTGTTTATTGGGTGAAGGTAACTTTCCTCCACAGACTACAAACAATGACGATTCCGTACTATCATAAGACACAATACTATAATATAACATATAACCATATCTTCGTCCATATAAGCCTACAACCATTACATTTAAGTGTCATTACAAAGCTATTTAAATATGGATATATTAACCGAGCTACTGTTTTAGATTTTAATATGTTATTATTAAAGGCGAACTTGAATTTTCTGAAGGTAGGGACGAATTCGGCTCCAGGACCGCAGTTGTCGAATTCATTTCATGGCAGTTTACTGGTCTATTTAGATAACTTTCATCACTGTGTGATATGTGTTTATATCAAACTTAAGACTGATGGGGCATCCACAATTGTTTGAAAAATATTTTATTACGATTATAGTTACAGTTATAGGAAGTTAATTTGATTTTTTTCAAAGTTTACTAGAACTAATTCAGTTATTTTACTATATAGAATAAATAAATAATAATCCGTAACTATATGTTGTCCATCAGCATGGGTATTATTTCTTCTAAAGATAAGCGCCAGAAGAAAGTGATGAAGTTGTTTGAGATCATGAGAAATGAGTAATACAAATGGAATATGAACAAATGATGGTGTCGATTGTCCACCATAGGCTGGTATTTTATCACATAAGGACATTTCTCATAGAAGAGCAGCAACGAATTGACATCGAACAATTTAAATAAAGGAGACTTGTTTCGAACACATCCCAAAAGAACCGATTACTATAGCGGTAATGACAAATACGAGCGCGAATACAGAGAATGTACAAGCATCCACGCGTTGACAAGCCGCGGAATAGGATGTATAAGAACATCATATATTACCACAGGTGACAAACGCGTCTTTCGCGAATGACCACTCTTTCGCGGATTGTTATTGCGCGTTAACATAAATCATGCAACACTCCGCCTGGGCATTATAAAGCAGCGAGTTATATGCAGAACGAGGGTATGGAGACAATAATAGTAAACAATGCTCCCTCATAAGAGAGACCGGCTATCTATCCCGGTACATTACGTGCTTTTACCTATGATAGAAGTAATCAAAATGATCAATTGCTTTATTTGTCGGCACTTATTCCAACAATTTCCTAGTTCAAAGATATTACCGGCTGTTCTATCATCCACTCCGTTCCATTTAACTAAGTGACAAGCGACAGCGGTTGAGTTGAATGGACTACACAATACAATATACAGCCTATCAATTCAAATAAATGACATTTTGCGTGGAATCGTTTATAAGACAGGCAGGTAGAACCTTTTATCTAAACGTTTCATTAGAAACTCGTCACAAATGTCATTTATCATTGTAAAAACTGATTTATTCGTGTAATACGACATGTCGAATACGGGTCCGTAATTTATTGTCGCACATATACAAATTTCTCCCTCCTGTATTATTTCTGCTTCGTGTAGCGTTGCGAACAGTAGCTAGAATTTTGACAGTGCGACAAAAGACACGGCTTATTAGTTATCCCTTACAAGGTAATTAATTCGCCGTCACGTGCACATTATCTAATTAAAGTTAACTCATTTGTGGCGTAATAAGGAAGGTGTACATTACATATGTCACGGATTGTAAATTTCAGTTCATAACTAACCAAAAGATAAGAAATATATGACATTTGTGATGACGAAATAGTGAAGCGGGGCTGTGGTCGGTAACAATGTTCAGGGAGGCAGTAAAATAAAAACAATATTAACGGGGAATGCGATACTGAAAGTTCCCTTGGGTTCAATTGGAAATAATTGAGGCATCTGTATTACAATGCCAGTCATTCATCGAGAATGCCACCTATACATGGACATGAAAACAATACTAATAACTCCAAGTTTAACCTTTGACATTTTTTAAACGATTTAAACAAACCGTAAGCTTTGTCTTCAGTTCAGCTGGTATATGCTTGTTTAATTAATGCTCGGCTTGCACTGTAATTGCCTCCGCTATTATACCTTTGTCTTTCACAAAATGGTTTCAGTTTGCTTTCATAAATATTTTTTCGTCCTTTATATTTGGAATCCATCGGGGCATGATTAGTAGGAGTTACTTTTTTAAATTGATTATTATTATTTTTTACACATCCTGACTAATTAAGGTTCGCTTACACGCATCAGAGAGGGCAAAATACGGTAATTTCAATAAATGTTGGGGCAAAGTTGTATGGCCGAATGCCCCGGCCTTTCGAATATGTTGCCAACGTTTAGTTTTTCCAACATATTTTTTTTTCTTCTTCCGTCTGCTATATTGTTGACATTGATAATTAAACGTTAAAACGAATGATTATGTTAGTCAAAGAATAAAGAGAGGCAATGTTTTATAAAATGAAGTACTTGCATGTATATAAGTTATCATTTAAAACATATAGGACAGCAAATGTCGCTTTTATTGCTTTTTTTTACATTTTGTTAGTAAAACATATAGACGCCAGCTATTGGTGCAGGTTTGAATGTATGTTTCATTTGATCGATGGGTTATGCCAAGTTTGATTGTTTGTTTGTTTGTTTGATTGGTGCTTAACGTCGTACTCAAGGGTATTTCACTTAAATGACGACGGATTGTCCATTTCACACTGTACACTGCCTTATTACGGCGGAAAACCGGGAGGAAACCTTGTCTAAGCTGAACAGATGGAAAGCTCGACATTGCTTCCAGCTTTCAAGCTTTTCAGCTCACATTCTAAGCTAAAAAAATCGTCATCGTTTTCAGCATATCATTCTTACCAACAATTGAAATATAAATAGCTGAGGACGTTTTTATTTTATAAACGCTGCCAACTTCCAGCTTTAACATTTGGGCCGTTTCTTGATTTGGTGGTTGCCATGATCGATTTGCTTTTATTTATATCCGAAAACCACTTGTAACCAATTTGTTTGTTTGGTTTTAAGCGCGGTGCTTAAGGATATTGAAGTCACCGAAGAACTGTCCGGAAGACAGCCTCGAATCAGTACTGGATGCATTGAAGAAAGTTCAGTTTGTTTTTATTTTTGGGTTGGGGTTAAACACTATTGGCTACTTTGTGTTATTTCACTCACAAGACAGCGTCCTATAGGCGAATGGATGAAGGATACCATGCACCTTCGATGGCACTTGAAAACAAACAAAATAACAGATATAGCAGATAATACAGGGCAGTCACAGGATGAAATTCCCAGACAACACAAACAGTTCGGCTTAATTTTTGTCCTTTAGCTCATAAAACACCAGGACAACAGGAAGTTCCCTTTCGAACACCCGAGAAGAAAGATCAGCCATCCGAAGCTCAAATGATTGAGCCAAGGAGCGGTCCTCATTCAGTATTAATCTTGAAGTGGCTGAGTAACAATTCAACCTTACTGCAAATAACCTTAAATTTCTTTTACAGACAGTTGTGATTTATCGTTAGTTGTGAAACTGTGTTACAGAATTTCCTGAGAAAAAAATATACATTTCGGAGAGATCTTGATGCATTATAACTGAAAACTAACGTGTCAACCATCTCCCAGATGCAATTAAAAGTCCTTTAAATAACTTAGAAAGCACAATTTCCCGAACAAAGTTTAGGTGATTTACTGTAGTTCCCCTTTATTCCCAGGGAAATGCCACCGTTATTCAAAATTCGATTTTTTTCCAGCTTCAGACATACGTTTTCTGTTTGTCTGGCTTCAAAGACGGGAGCTGTGTTTGACAGTTTACTTTCTCTTTTTACAGCCTCAAGGGGACTGGAACTGACTTTTCATGAAACGTTTTCACTGCCAGCTTTTCAGTCAATTCAGGAATTAATCGTTTTTTTACGCGGTAGAACGAAAACATCCAGTAAAGGTGAACAAACGATGGCGGTCTAACAGCGGGGATCGTACGCTGTATCAAAAGAGAAGTTCGAGACGGAAATATGGGAGCATCCGTTCTTGGCAGAGTCGTTAAGCCGCATCACATAAAAATCATTTATTGTTCGAGTTCCAATCACCCGCGGATCATCGCGTTAATGAAGTTGGCCCAACCGTGATCCGCGAATGTTTCTGTCACCAATTTCCCCCTCTTTCGCGAATTCGCTCTTGTTAAGATATAGTAAGAATAATGCGTTTTTGATACACCGAATTGAGGCGTCCGATGGTTAACATCAGCCCCTCACGTCGTCTGTGGTATTATACGTCGAGAGAATGGATTTTCAGCCATAGTTGCCATGAATCTTCCTTGAATTGTAAGGAATGAAGAAAGTCACGTATATAATAATTTGTTCTCGTGACAGAAGTTAATCATGAGCGATGAAATAATCCCGACCAAATCCAAACAAATAATATATACACAACCTCGTTGAACTTTCTGTCAGCATTTTCATTTGACATTTGTACATAATTATATGAGGTTACGGAGATCAAACGTGAATTGAAATTATGATTGGTCTTAGAACAGAACAAGATTATATTTCCAGTGTTAAACGATTCGTGTGTTTGACGCCTGGGTCAAGGTTATTTCACTCACACAAATGTGTCCCAGCTATGATGGTTGAACGAAATCACTCTCGACGGCACTGACATTAAACAAAAACAAGGCAGGACAAGTACAGGGCAATCAAAGGACATAATACAAAAGCGCCACAAACAGATCGGCTTCGTGATACCCCATAGCCTTGAGAGCTCCAGGGTAACAGGCGGCTCCACGTATACAACTGCACTTGAAATCCTTGCAAATCAATCGTTCTTGTCAGCGTATTTTTGTTTTAGGCATCTTAATCTTTCTACTTTTTATTAAACTTTTGCCGGGATACATCTGGTCGATTCCACAATATACTTGATCAGCATTGTCTAGCCATAACTCACATGGTTATGTAGAGCTCGTGGTATTGCTATCGGGTCATACGAATATATTATTGGCCTCAAGCTGAGTTAAGAAATATATAATATTAATACACACCATTTAGAACTTGCATTCTGGATAGCAGTAGGCCTACTTATACCGACTTCGCGGAAGGGTGGCATCAGGTGGATCGTATCGTTATTAGACTAGTGCTATTTCTACACGCTACTCAGTTGAGGCATAGCTAATAGCACTTCCGAACATCCTTCACCTTGCAGACGATGAACTAAAACCGGATGGAGCATGAGCATTCTGGGACGGTCAGTGGTGTCATTGGTTTTGCATAACGGTAAACTTACAACCAGAAGTCTGTTGTCCACTTTACAGCGACGGTCTGACTTCGGGCAGTTTGTTAAGAGTGTAACAATGTTTTATTTATTTCGTACTAGGGGAAGATTTACTTTTCAACTTTATAAAAACTCCACCATTATGGTTGTGCTAGTTTAAACTATTGTTGTAACCTACCGTCCGCATGTAAGCCATATACCCTCTAGCATGCCAATCTATTAACAACAATTTGTAGACGAAAAGGGGAATAGCGTTCTTGGCATAACATTCCTGCTTTTTCTCCTAAGTATGTACTGATAAGGAAATCGTCCAGCGATGTTTCGACATGAGTAAAAGATATGACACATTAGTTCCAAACAAACTGTATAATCAAGACTCCGCAGTATATAATTTAATCAGAACAGTATGATAGTTCTTGTGATGTTCGTATATATATATATATATATATATATATAGATATATAGATATATATTGGAAATATAAACAAATATAAACCATTAAACCAATTAAAGTGAAATTGTGTTTTTCAAAATTAGGCAAAACATATAGGTAACGGCTAATTATGTTTTTTTTTTTTATCTTTGTATTGTCTCCTTTTCCGTGATGCCCTTGGGTCGTGCTTATTTTGCTTACTGGTTAATCCAGCCGTGCATGTTGTCAATAGAACACACCTTGTCTCATGACTGTTCAAATCGTCATCATTTAATGTCGTACTATAGAAATGTGTATGAGAGGGGGAAATAAAAGTGATTGATTGATTGATTGGTGTTTTACGCCACATTCAGCGGTATAGAAATGCTGTTGTTTTCCTGCAAAATAACAAGGCCAATTTGATATCATTTTACAATACCCACCATTAAGAACAAATATATTAACTTACTTGGTACTAAGACTGTAGCTTTCTCCTATAAAGAAAATGCAAAACCGTGGATTTCCCCCAAACATGGCCTCCGTCGCATATCAGTTAAAATATTCATAACTAAATTTTAAGCATACAAATGCAAGAACAGGTCTATTGATCGACTTGAGCAAAGGGATGATAGAAAGTTCCTGGTGGTCCTAAAGGTAAATGGCAACACGAAGCCGATATGTTTGCGATGTCATTGTAGTTGAAAAAAAATCGGAATTGTAATCAGTAGAAATCAAGAAACAGTGTTTCCTTTATTTTCGGATAACACTTTCTTAGTTTAAACTGATTCTAGCCAAAGTTTGTAGGTTGAAACCTGTCCAGAAATCAAATCCAGGAACCCCAGAGTTAGGCATAAAGGCCACTCAGTCACCCGGCCTTCTAACCCAAAATAACGAAAACCCTATAAGGTTCACTTTTTCAAAATCACCAAACATAGAGCGTCCTAGCCCCAAATACCGAATATATTGCTAATATTCATTTTATAAAAGACACAGAAATCATTAATACCAGTTCTTTCTGATATGCAAATGAAATTTATTAATATTGTCATCTATTGAATATACAATGTTTCTCATCTGTGTAAACAACGCAGCATAGCTTCTGTATTTCTTTAGGTAGACACAACTACGGGACAATTTTATGGAAAGGTGACCTATCAGATCCCATTTCACGACTAAACTTGATCTGGAAGAAATTTAGCATCTAATATGATTGATTAATTGATTGATTGGTTGATTAATAACGCCGTGCTTTACATTATTTCACTTATACGACAGCGGCGTATTCCAACAACAATTGAGACAAGCACAAGCAAGATGTGAAGCATTTCCATAATGTTAGAAAGTTAAGCTTCCTCCAGTGCTATTTAAAGACAGTATTACTACTCTTCACTTAATACGGAAAACAGATGAAGTATCATGTGATATTGTTTTTTCAATATGATCATGTTAAGCAAATCCATGCCCACGCAATTTAACAATTAATGCTGACAAAGGAAAGAATGACCAAGCACTCTCAAAATCACTGTCGTGTGGGATTCGTTGAGCTACACAGATCATACACGGATTTATGCTTTAGGAAATGTTAGTCGTCTGAAAACTCTGTGATACCTTTATAACCACAGGGTACTTAAGAGTGTTTAATTATGTGCTTTTACATGAAATTATTACAATAAGCTCATCGAGGATATTTAATCTGAAACTTGTACACACTTTAGTTCTCCTAGATAATTAGAGGACAGCCAATCTTATTAAAATCAGATCTTAAGAACACTCGCCATGTTTTGTTTGTCGGTCTATTGAGATCTAACGTAATCACCTTACTTATACTGTTCAATTTGGTCAACTTTGCTGGGGATCATGAAAGGTCACAGTTTCAGTTGTCCAGTAATAATACAGATAACACTGGGATATGGTAAAAACCAAGTTCAGCTAAAGCAACCAAAAGTTGTTCCATTTTCTTTTGTGTTGATGTTGTAAGTCACATGAAGTAAACAGGGGAAAATACAACTCCACTCAAAGTTTATTATTTGAAGACGTTTGTTGATTGTATGCAATACCGCTCGTCAAGTTATAATGCGCTTTCGGTAAACTTTGGTTCGTCGGTGGAAATGTTTGCCTTTCACAAACCAGATTTGAGAAGCGGTTCTGTGATTGACCAATTTAGGAGATCAATCAACATTGAAAGTAAGGTAATTGCGTTAGATCTCAATAACGGCAAACAAAACACGGAGAGCGTTTTACATCTGATTTTAATTAAACTGACATCTTTAATGATACAATGTTTCAGTACATAATATGCATGTCTGTGGTGCATTGGGGTGCAACAAGGCTGTACGGTCCTGTTATGGCTCTAGTCAAGCAGAGAAACAATCGTGTATGTAAGCAGAGGGCATCGTTGCATCTTTTCGAAAAATTAATTTACCTCAAATTAACAAATTTTTGTCTTTCAAACTTTTAAAGTCTATAACATTATAATTTAGAACAAATAGTCAATAATCTGTTACATATATGGTTAAAATCTACATGAGGAATGTCTTTCACTTATGTAAAAATTGTTTGAACATGGCATGTTTTGATTAAAAAAATTACTACGCATATCTAGCTTTTTGTTGCTGAGGGATATCGATTTGTTGTGAGAGTCCAACCGAGCAAATGACATTTTAATATGTCAAGCTAAGCCAATTTTTAACCACAAAGAAAGCTTTACGCCTTGATGAGGTGAACTAAGTGGTGAACTCTTGAGTTATTTATGTATGTTAAATTACTAACAATCAATCCACTGACCTTTACAGCGGTTAACTGCCCTGTTCGTGATACAAATGACAAGAGGTTGTCGAGAACTTGAATCCCTCTTGACCGTTAAAACATTGCCATCAATTGTTCTGATATAGGCCAATCCAGCACAAGGGATTTCGATTTGGCATAGTTACAAGTCCCTGCAGTTAGATCCATTTCACCTTAGAAACACTTTATCCATCTTTTACGTTATTATTCAATGAGCAATTTTTGTGTCTTTTAGCACGTGACTATTAACAGTAGTTTTGTTATTTTGGGATAACCCATTCTTTGTTTGAACAGATTCTAGTTCAGAAAAATGATTCAAACCAACGATCTTCAGATGTAGGCACTGGGTCGAAGGTCCAAATCGCGGACGGGTTTTAACATGCAACATTTTCTGAGTTAAATATGTTCAAACTAGGAAAGTGTCATACCAAAATATAAATAAAAAAAACAATTTTATTTATTGTATAGCACTTAGATACAGTATGTTTGCATCATTGGTAGTGCATCAATTATAGCTTTGCCTTTTAAGTGAATGAAAGACGATAATGTGTGTTTTAGATCTTTGTTGTCGACATTGAAGCCGTGAACGATCATTTCAGCTAGCAATCGGCGGACTAAATAGGCTATATCTAACTTAGCTGTCTTTCTTCTTTGAGTGCTTGTGTGCGCAGGTTTTATTCGTTTTATAACCTGAAAGGAGTGGTATACATGTATTTACTCTGACTGATATTTTCTTATTATTTCTTCCCTTGTGAACAAGAAAGATGACTGATAGTGTAGAGTGTGAGTTCACCTTCGTGATTTTACATACCATTATTTTCCGAAAACACCGTAAAAATTTAGGTTTTGATTTTCCATCATCAAATGTACAAATGTTGTTGTTATAGTATCCAGAACACAGCACCTTACATACTAATATTGTAGCATCGATTTTTCCAGATGGAGCGCTTCAACTGTCAATATGTGCAAACTGTTGAGATTGAGATAAAGCATCCGACAAAGAGTTAATAAATATCTATTCGCGAGTAAACTGCGATACGCCTCTACTTGACAAAGAAAACAACAGGTGCTTTGCTATTACTGCTATTGTAAAAGAACCAAAGCGTTATTTTGATGCAGTAACACACTCTCAAATTGTACAAAAAAAAAATCTTTTTTCGATAGCTCATTACAGATATAAATGTACGTAAATTTTCTCCTTTTTTCAGCACTTACAACTTATATTTTTATTGATGAGACTTGAACAGATTTTTAAATGCTCTGTGTTCTTGTCGGTTTGATTTTCTGTAAAATACAGTTCTTAAGTGTTAGAAGAACAGGACCACTCTGACCAAAACCTGGTCGTACCCATTTAAACCAGCAAAACTTGGTAAAGGAACTTGGTCGCAAATCCCGACCAGCAAAAACCTGGTCGCTCATTATCAAATACAAGTCCTGGCCTGGTTTTTCCTGTTCAAAAGAATACGTTGACTATTTAAACTCGGGTCCCTTTTTAACCAGTTTCTTTTTTCTGGTCGCTGGTATAAGTAGAATTTTAGGAGCGACCAGGTTTTTCCTGGTCAAAATCATACGGGTCATATAAATTCTGGTCAAATTTTGACTAGGTATTTCTTGGTCGCTAGTATATAGGTAATATTTGAAGAGCGACGAAGCTTTCTATCGTATCTTATCTCA
>JARFOD010143195.1:0-12973 GCA_031763545.1 Mopalia muscosa
CGAATAACTCAATTAAAGACGAACCGACAGACAGATAGTACCCAAAATGTTTCCTGCAAAACTAGACCAGGTAGGGAAGCTTTGAATAAAATATTAATATGATTGTAGCAGCAGTTGCTGAGATATAGTGATAACAAGAATTGTTATGGGACGGACAGACAGACAGACAGACGGACGGACCACGGAGAGTGATGAGAATAGCCCACAGTCAGAATGACTGTGGGCTAAAAATACATCATAGGAGTAAAATGCAGACTGGAGAATTCCAAGCTATAATGCACCTCAAACTTATGTCCAGGATAAATTAATGTCACTTTTGATAGCTGAATATCCCCCCAAAAATTTAGTTTTTGATTGTAAACATTTAGAAATTCTATATTTTAATATGGTAAAGTAAGTAAAATGGAAAATTTTGGAAGACAAAACTCTTCAAAATAGGAATTAATGACAGGCAGATTTCCAATCCTAATCCTGCCTGTTAGGTATATGTGAAATTATTAGGAACTCATTACAGAAAAATAAATTTAAGTGTTTTTAATAAATAAATATGTTTCATTAAATAAATATCATTGTTACATTCTGAAACACTCTTGGTTATACATCAAAAGAAAGGAGAAGTGAAAAAGTTACAAGCTAGATACCCCTGGATCATCCTTATTGTTATTTCTGTTGTTTGTGGTCCTGGCATCTCCAGTTGATGCATGTCTCCTGGTATTACTACTGACGGTTGAGGTGTCCTGGGGGGTGTAGTTAGGTGGTCTCTCTCGTTTCATGGTGACCTTACGAGCATTGTTACGTTCTCCATCATTACTCAGCTGCTGCTGTAGAATGAAACACTTAATAAGATCCTTTTTAACTGTTAATTGTCAATTGTATGACCCAATTATTCCATCATTCCGGTGAACGGTACATCGAAGCAGGTTCAGTTTAGGAAGCGCACTCGCTATCACTAAGCCATGGCAGCGTGCTATGAAACATTTAAAAGAACCATAAAAGCCAGACACAGAAACAGTCTTCGTGGCAAAAATGTTACAAACCATGTGAGAAAGGCAGCCATTCAATCAGTTACCGTCAGTTCTCTACTGTATTTTAGACCCATGTATGATAAATTAAGAACTTACGTCTTCCAAATCACTGAAAGTCATATGCTGCCTGAGATTTTCCAGGGCCAGTTTCTGACTAGCTGGATTGCCTTTAGTTCTGGGGTATGTTGATGGAGTACGGTGCTGTTTCTCACCAGCTTGTGGGCTTGAGTCCTGCGACAAGGATCTCTCTCGCTCTCTCTCCCTTTCCTTTTCTCGTTCACGTTCAGGGTTAGCTTTGGCTTTTTTGCGGCGCTTACCAGCTTCAAAAGCTGAACTCGGTTGCCAATCAGAAAAATCCTACAATGTATTCAATAATACTTATAACATAAAACTGAAAAAAATTGATAAAATCAATGTTGAAGACAAAATAGATTGTTTGTTTGAAAATTCTTTAAAGTCATACTTCAGGTTATTTCACTCCCATGAGGGGGTGCCAGACTAATGGGTGAAGCAAACCACCCTCGACAACACAGGCAACAAACAAAGTCAACCTAAGAAGACAAATGCAGGTTGTAATACAATGACATCACAGATAGGTTTCATGTTGCCTCTTAGTTCTGAGAATGCCAGGGCAACAGGAAGCTCCCTCCCAACAGCTTGCAAAACAAACATTAAAAAAAAAGTTTTTTAACCGTTGTACAGTATTAATAGAAATTCTGAATCAAAATGAATTCATTAATATGCTTGGCAGCTAGGCTTTCAAACAACTCGCCTGTTCTGCCCATGAAAGGGAATGCATTCCTTTTGCCTTAAAGGTAAAAATACAAAATGATTTAATACCTATGGATAAAGCCTGTTAAGAGTAATTAATATGCATGTAATTAGCTGATCTGATAATGACTGTCTCCCCCCATGTTGTGTGACAATTGGGCTATTCAATTTGGACTTATGGTGTTTAACGCATATTTAATTGAAAAGCTTGTTAAAGTAATTAATATGCACATAATAAGCTGAACAGATAATATCCCTCTCCTCTCATGTTGTGTGACATTTACATAAAATTTTAGGACAAACTAGCTATTAAATTAGGAGATATGGTGTTGAACGGTTGATTGATTGATTAGTGTTTTACTGGTGTTGAACGGAAATTTAATCGAAAAGCTTGTTAAAGTAATTACATGCTATATGCATATAATTAGCTGACCAGATAATATCCCTCTCCTCTCATGTTGTGTGACATTTACTCAAAATTTTAAGAAAATCGGGCTATTCAATTTGAAGTTATGGTGTTTACCGCAAATTTAATTAAAAAGCTTGTTAAAATAATTAATATGCATATAATTAGCTGAACAGACAAAAAATCTCTCCTCCCATGTTGTGAAACATTTACCCCAAATTTTAGGAAAATCGGGCTATTCAATTTGGATATATAGTGCTTAACACAAATTGTCCGCGATTTTGTAAAAAACAATATCACCTAATTACTTAATTAATATTCACAGAATTCCATATAATTTTATTTATGTCCTCCTTTCAGGCCATGCAAACTGTGTATACAATTTCAGAAGCCTTTGCATGGCCGACGCCGATGCCAGGGGTATGACATAAGCTCTCCTTACTTCGTACAGGCGAGCTAAAATTACATTTATCAATATATGTATATAAACTCTCCTGAGCATCCAGCTGGCTCATAGACAGAAACAACCCTTCTTCTGGATAGGAGTGGCTAAACATAGAAGACAAATGAGCTTTCTTTCATAACAAGAATTTCTTAAAATCTAACAAATGCTGTTAAATGTCAATCTCAATATCAGCTTACCCAATTATTGGGTCTGGCATCCAAAGGGTTGCTGGTCATGCTAGCGTTATCATCCCCATCAGCAGTACTGTTGGATCGCTTCCAAGTTTTTTGTGCACGAGATTCTGAAGAGGATTTGCGAGGATGGCCGCCACCTGAAGCCATCTTCTTTCAGATCTGAAACCAAACAAATGAGGTTAAAGAGTATGTAAATACGTCATATTGTTTTACAAAGTATTTCTATGACTTTAGTGTTAATGATTTCAATAAAGCCGTTTTAATAAATGGTTTTATTTAGTAGTTATTTTAACTAGTGTAAAACTGGTATATGTATAATGTTAAAAACATTACAAAAATATCTGAAACAAAGTCCCCCATATACTGGCCCAAAAATTTGGAATTCACTTCCCGTAGACTTACGTTCTTCAAACACTGTAACTGCCTTTTAAAAAAAACTATATCACAGTATAACAAATAAAAATCCCTGAATATATATTTACATTGTCTGTATATATTCTAATGTTTTTATTAGATGCAATTTATTTGTTATGAGGGACTCTGGGGAGACCAGTTTATTTTAAACTGACAGAGATAATTTGTGTTTACATGTATTTACCCTCAGAAAATAAAGTTATATAAGCTTATATATATATATATATATAATATCCTTTTATCTCAGCTAAATGTCACATTGTAGATAAGTTAAAGTTGCAGTCATATTAAACTACCTATTTTGCCTGTCAAATAGTTCTACATGTAGTCTGTAGGTCTGCTCATTCTTTGTTACATGTAATATCTGTGCGAATAACAACAGTAAAGAATAGATTGAAGTGGGTGTAAAAGCCATGTGTTTGTGTCGTTTAGGCAGGCTCTTCTGATGTATGTAGGTCAGAGGGAAATTCTAGGTGGGTGTGTGGGGTATTCAGTTCTACTATAAATATATACATTCTTATTTGGTATTTCATAAAGCAAATTGAAGTTAATAATAGTACATTGAGGCATGATCAGGTTTAAATATTTGCACAACTTTACTTTATGTACATGTGTGTTTGTATGTACATGTAGAGATCATTTCAACCAAAACTCGCTCTCTCCCTATCTTTACTTAGCACTGCAAGATCATAAGTTTCCGAACAGAGCTAACTAAACACTTCATCTGTGCTGAAATGCTTGTATAAGTGTGTCAATTTATTCTGTCCCATGGACGAGGCTTATCGGTAAGCATGTGAGCTTACTAATCCTACTTTGATGTACTTTTCGCATGATCAAGTCCATCAATCAAACTTCAGGTATATGAGTGAGTTACATGATGTGGCTCTGGCAATCACAGGGGGGTTTTAACAAGATTTCCTCATGGTTTTCTATCATAATTAGGCAAGGAACAGTGTGACACTCGGGCATTATATAAGTAAAATACCTTCGAGTAGGATGTTAAACCCCAATCAAACACGTAAACAATACTACTTATTATGGAAGATCAATCTCCTATGTACAAAAATGACAAAATAAAGAGTGAGTGGTTGTCTATCTTTGGTCAGTTATATAAACGTGTATGATGCTGTTTTCTTCCTTGAAATGTTTGTTGATGTTTCTCCAGGTAATTTAAGGGAGCTTTCTTTTGCCCTGTTTCTCGCAGAGATAAGGGGATCATTAACCTGAAATACATTAAATGTTTTTGTATCACGTCTTGTAATAGTCTTGTAATAGTCTAACAGGGAAGATCCCACCAACCTCCTACTTTTGTTAATTGAAAGTGCTTAAAGCAATTGAGTCTATTGTCTGTAACAAACTTGGTAATAGAGAGAGAAACAATAATATAACTCAATCTGTGTTTCCCTGAAGAATACTCCCTCGGCTTCCTCGGTCGATCTTAAGAGGCGAGAAAAGAGGTTGCTTTCTTTCTGCCCTGGTGTTCTCAGAGCTAAAGTGTAACTGGAAGCAGATTTGTTTGTGATGTTCTGTTTTTTTGTCTGTCGTCATATAAGTGAAATACACTTGAGTACGATGTTTAACACCAATCAAACAAACAATCTGTGTTTAGTCATTGTGGTGCACCTCACAAGGTTCACAGTTACAGCATCTATTGAAACTAATACTTCACAATTTATTTATTCTGAATTTCATTGAACATAAAACAAATCTTCATACATATTTTTCAAACTTGATGAGTTTTATATAATTTTCTGATTATGCAGAGTTCCTGGAAGAAGATTCGTAACATTATCCACTGGACGCCATTTGTACAACATTTTAAGAAACACAGATATCCCTGGGTGCAGCTTGCTGGCCATAAAGGTAAACTATCATTGAATTAAATACATTTTCAAAGGGTAATCTGATAGGGGGATTATGTCAATCAAGATAAAATGTGATGAATCTTCTCATGGTCTATAAAAACTCTCATAGACAACTATGGTTGGTTTTAATTTAGTAAAGATTACATATATATAGTTAAGCTATTGTATGGGATAAGGACTATATGTATCTAAGATGTTTGTAATTAATGCAAGTATTGATTGTATTATCCCTGCATCCATTTACAAACTTTAGCAATGCAAGACCTGACATTAAGGTCTAGCTGGACCCCTTGGTTGATTTTCAGTTGTATTTAGTCTCTTATGCAGAAGAATATAAATCTGTACCATATTTATGTATATATTTTGGAAAGCTGGGATACTCAGGATAGCAAATATGTGAATGGGGTGAAAATCCAATTAAAATTTCTAAAAATATTACAAGAGTACATGTCAACAGAAAAAAATAGACTGCATTTTTCAATGTTTAGTTCTGGAAGTGCAATAATGATGAGAAGCATTAAATTAGTTGACGAGTAGAATAGTCCTTGAACTAGTAAACAGTGTCTCACCGTGCTTCATTTTAAACAAATTTTGATAAGAACGATCCAAGTAGATTTTTTTGTCTATCCCACCTTGGAAAGTCTTATTAAAATGTCAAAAACAGCTTTCAGAAAAAAAATACACTTTGGAAGATGTAGATAAAAAAAGCGACAAAAAAGAATATATGACTCATTTTGAGCCCAAGGGGTCCAGCAAGACCTTAAAGTCACTAGAGCCCCTTGATGAAGTAATTGATGAAGTGAAATTATTTCCTAAATCAAAAGTGACTGACCTTTACAATAAATTAAGGCTGGCTTATCAGTTAATTGCCCTGTTACAAGTTGATATAGAAGTATTATACACTGTTTTATTAAGGTGGCCATTTTCTCAAGCACCAACTTGTTCCCTCTTGACACAGGACTAAGGGTTTCCAGCACATTATTCTTTTTATCTTTTCACAATTGTGGGCAAGCTACATGATTTATAGGCTACAAGTATAGCCTACCTCCTTCTAGAATCCTTCAGGCTGCCTTGATGAAATTCTGACAAAAGGGTTTTTAGGGGTTACTACCAATTTCAATCAACACAATAAATTGTTTATCACAATTTATTTTCTTCTACTAGGAAACTTTTTGGCTGGAGATGAAGGGGCTATCTTGAAGAAATTGAATCAGAAAGAACATGCATCATTACCATTGTTAATGAGTGATATACTGAGGCCATACGTACCGGAATATAAGGGGGATGTGGAGAGAGATGGTGAAAGTATCCTTCCCTAAAAACACCTCATTTCATCAGACTTTAAACAGGAAGTCGATTTGCTAAGCAAATATTTTTCATAATTTTGTTGATTATTATTTTGCTAATTCAGCAGCTTTAGTCATGGAAATTAAACAACACTGATTGAAAGAAAACCCAGGAATATTAACACCAAGTGAAAACCTTGAAGACCAGTGTACATAAGCCGTTCCTATTCACTAACCAGGCTTTTTAGCTTAACCCTGCAGGGAATATAACTACCTGTTCTTTAATGATGTCGATGTTGTCAAGATCCGTTCACAACATCAAAAAGTAACTTCACTATTCAGTATAGCTTCAAGCATAAAAGCTGCCATATTTGTAGCTTGTGATCTGAATACAGTTAAGGTAATATTGTTTCTAATAGAGTCAACCATGAGATATATCAGTGAGTCACTTGATGGGGCTCTGGCAATCACAGGGGAGGTTGTTAGTTGTCCACTGCATTAATGCAAGGAACACTTTGAAATAGACAGCCCATCTCCATATGAGTGAAATACCCTTGAGTATGGCATAAATGCTCTATCAAATTAAAAATACAGTTAACTGATTGAATTGTGGTTGAATTCCATCTTTTGGGTAATGAAAATAATGTATGGACCCAGAGAATGATTTGGAGAAAAATCTGTGGGAAAAAGTTTTATAACAAAACAGGAAAACCATTCAATTAAACTTTGCTGAAAACAATTAACCAGCTGATCGGAACAATCTGATCAAACAACCCTATCACAAAATCAAATAAACCACCCTTCAATCAACCAGCTGATCAAAACAATCTGATCAAACAACACATTAGCAAAGCAACAGATCAGTCAAACTACTCATCAAAAAGAAATAAAGAAATGAAAGTGAAACTAAGGGAGAAAGTAAACCACCAATTAAAGTGTATTATGAACCTTGACCTGAGGCAGCCTATGTGTTGATGCAGGACCTACTGGCTGGGTTCTCCTCCCCTTGTGTGATGGATGTCAAGATGGGGGTAAGAACCTACCTAGAGGATGAGCTAGAGAAAGCTAGACAAAGCCCCAAACTTAGAAAGGTAAATAATAAGCAGAAACTGGAGCAGGGTGGATTTTTTTATATGCAATCCCATGTCACCTTTTCGTTCAGCAGCAATATTGTCTTTACTTAGCAGTGGAGGAAAAATTAACTTTCCAACAGTATGAAAAGCTTCGCATCTGTGTTGTGCGAGTGCCAATTATTGTTGAATACACCGCCGTCATATAAGTGAAATAATCTGAAGCATGGCATAAAACACCAATCAATCAATCAATCAATCAATTAAACATTTTTGTTAAACCCACAATAATTGACTAAATTGTATGCTGTTCATTATAAGATAATCTTGTATCTACAGAGTGACAGCTAATTTTGAAAAGCTTGTAATTTTGTTGAGGATTTTTTTGTGTGATGTAAAGGTCTGTTTTACAGGATATGTACCAGAAGATGGTTGACATTGATCCAGAAGCTCCTACTGCTGAAGAACGGGCAGCAGGGGCCATTACAAAACCACGCTATATGCAATGGCGAGAAACCATTAGTTCTTCTTCAAGTCTCTGCTTCAGGATAGAGGGTATCAAGGTACCAAATATTAACACTACTTTAAAGATGTATATCATCCTAACTTTCCTTTCAGCAAATTTCATCCGCATATTTTTTAAAGACTTCACACAGTTACTTGACATCAAAAATTATTTACATCAAAATAAAAAAATTTCAAAGAGTACATAGGTTAATAGAAATAATAGGATATGGCCTCATCAATGTATTCCTTGAGAAAACTTTTTGATGTTCAATAAAATAAAGTTAGCATGTTTTCGTTTGTAACTGATATAGATAGTTTCTATTCAAGTGATACTCTAACAATGTTGGCTTTTTTATTTTAGAAAGGAGATGGAAGCTCATCAAAAGATTTTAAGACAACACGTACAAGAGAACAAGTCAAAGAAGCCTTCAAGTCATTTATTGCATCAGACAAAACCTTGTTGGTAAGTCTGCGTGTGCTGGACCTCAGATATATAAGGGAGTCGGGCACTGTTGCTCAGTGGTTTGTGTAACTGACCTCAGATATATGTGGGACTCAGGTGTTTGGCTCAGTGGTTAGCATGTGCCTGACCTCAGATATATGAGGGAGTCAGGTGTGTGGCTCAGTGGTTAGCATTTGCCTGACCTCAGATATATGAGGGAGTCAGGTGTGTGGCTCAGTGGTTAGCTTGTACCTTACCTCAGATATATGAAGGAGTCAGGCACTGTAGTTCAGTGGTTAGAAAGTGCCTGATCTCAGATATATGAGGGAGTCAGGTGTTTGACTCAGTGGTTGTCGTGTGTCTGACCTCAGATGTATGAGGGAGTCAGGTGTGTGGCTCAGTGGTTAGCGTGTGCCTGACCTCAGATATATGAGGAGTCAGGTGTGTGGCTCAGTGGTTAGCATGTGTCTGACTTCAGATATATGAGAGAGTCAGGTGTGTGGCTCAGTAGTTAGCATGTGCCTGACTTCAGATATACGAGGGAGTCCGGTGTGTGGCTCAGGTGTTAGCATATGCCTGACTTCAAATATATGAGAGTCAGGTGTGTGGCTCAGTGGTTAGCATGTGTCTGACCTCAGATATATATCAGGGAGTAAGGTGTGTGGCTCGGTGGTTAGCATGTGCCTAACCGTGGATATATGAAGGAGTAAGGTGTGTGGCTCCGTGGTTAGCGTGGATATATGAGGGAGTCAGGTGTGTGGCTCAGGGGTTAGCGTGTGCCTGACCATGGATATAAGAGGGAATCAGGTGTGTGGCTCACTGGTTAGTGTGTGTCTGACCGTGGATATATGAGGGAGTCAGGTGTGTGCCTGACCATGGATATATGAGTGAGTCAGGTGTGTGGCTCAGTGATTAGCGTGTGCCTGACCATAGATATATGAGGGAGTCAGGTGTGTGGCTTAGTGGTTAGCGTGTGCCTGACCTCAGATATATGAGGAAGTCAGGTCGGTGGCTCAGGCAAACCCCAGGTTGTGATTTTACAAAAATTCCTCCCAGTTGACCACTGTACTGAAATAATGCATAGTGTGAGGCAGACAGTCCATCATTATACTCATGAAATACCCTCGCTTATGCGGTTAAACCCTAGTCAAACAAACCAGACGAAATCCCCCCTTTTTTATTTGCATATAATTTTAGATCTGCATTGATAGAAAAAAAAGTGTTTTAATTTTTACATTCCTTAGAGGTTTAACTTAGTACTCAAGGGTGGTTCACAATTATGATGATGGACTGTCCAAATTTTAAGATCTGCAATGATTATCTTTCCAAAATTCACATTTCAAATAATATGAGGTCAGATCAACTGTTTTGATTAAAGATTTTCAGAATTTTATATGTAATTATGGTCTCAAACTTTAAAATCTATATTGCCTTTGTCTTATCCTTACATCTAAGATCTAACCCCAGAAGACAAGTGTGACCTGCCTTAGTAAGACCTTAAACATCATCAAATTTAAAGTATTGTCATAAAATGTCTTACCTTTACATTGTAGGGTAAATACCTGAGAAGATTAAAGGCCATCAGAGCAACACAAGAAACCTCTCCATTCTTCTCCAAACATGAGGTATGATTTTTTCTGAAAAAAAAGTGAGCTGGGTATGAACTACACTGTATAATTGTACCAGAAAACTAAAAATAAATGTTTCTTCCTAAACTTGCTGAGTTTGCATGTCAAATAAAAATATTGGTTACACGCACTTGACATTATTGTATGTGTTTATCACCTTTGTAAATTGATTCTTGTTGATGTTTGTAGCATAGGCTCCTCCCAAGTGAAGTCATAGTAACCATGGATACATCACTTCATTTTGACAACATTTTATATCTGGTTCAAGTATTACAGAAATGGGTTGTTGGCCCAATACAGTGCAATAACCTTAAAAAGCAGTCCTAAGCAACCTTTCAACAAAATGAGAGTAATTAAACCTCACATGAGAGATCTCGAGTGACATTAAAGTGAAATATACTAACCCTAACAAGAGATTCCATGACAACCCTGGTATGTGAACTGTTAAGAAATCACTGGATATCATGAAAGCTCCTGTTAAAACTGTTCTCATATGTTTTGTTTGTTGTTTTGACAGCTGGTAGGAAGCTCATTGTTATTCGTACATGATTCCTCGGGGCAGGGCAATGTTTGGATGATTGACTTTGGTAAAACCACGCCCCTTCCTGACGGAGTGAAGGTTGACCACCGAGCCGAGTGGAAGGAGGGAAATCATGAAGATTGCTATTTGGCTGGCATGGATAACCTTATCACTATATTTGAAGAATTAAACGATTAAAAAGATTTCTTACACCTGCTCAGATTAATAACAAATAAAATGCTGGCATGCTTTTAAAAGTGACACAAGTAGATTTTGATTCTTGTACACTTTATAAAAAGTATTGGAAACTAGAGCACAAATTTGTATTTTTATACAGCACTCTTTTCCGATTAACTTAATACATCTACTTATGTGACTAATATCCTCCAGTTTTTCCCCAACTCATTTCTTAGTTATACACAAAACAGTATTGAAATTGAATGTTTCCACCTAAAGGTTTTTGGATCACATGCCCATGTGAAATTATTCTTATACGTCAGTAGAAATACAAGGATTAAGGGTACAGTGGATTTGTACTCATTTCACTCATATTGTCAATTTTAATATTCTTTTCTCATTAAGTCCACAACATCAACTGTTGTGAAAACTTAGTTTAATTTGTGATGTTTCAATGAACATCTCCCATATCCACAAGCAAAAGCATTGCACATAGATGGTTTAGAAGAACTCTAAGTGTGCAAGATTTGAGACTTGTGACAGCTGATAATATTGTATTTCATTAACTAGACAAAAAATGTTATTGAGTTACACGCTTTGTCATTTTCTTAAAACATTAATCAATTCGTCAATCATATTTTTTATATAATTCTCACATGTATGTCATTAATCACTGAAAGCGGCTCAAACGTGAGATGACAACAGTTATCTCCCCTTCTCCACAGCATTCACTACCTCTCTTCATTGTCTTCGTTCTCAATACAACATTTGTTGGGTTCAAATCTCAAAGATATTTATACTCTTGTAACATACTCTATAAAATGTTCTATATTTTGACAGCTTTTTTCAACTTTTCTACATTCCTTTACTTTTCTGCGGACTACACCACTTCTCTGTTATAATATGTCTTTTTATACCACCCATGTACAGTGTGATGTTTCTTGTACTTAAACCATTTAGAACTGCGTTGTAAAAATCTTGTTAAATATTTTGCTGTCCGTATTGTGAGAGAAACGTGCATATTTTATAGGTCAGTACTTAATGTATTTCGCCTATATCCATTCAATTTCTCTTTAGTCTGTAAAATGTGTATACTTTTGATGTGTATTTTTCCAAATTTTTCATGTGTTGCTAGTCATACTGTTAAATGAACATTTTTACTAAAGCTCTAACGTCCGATATAGTCAAGTTTTTGTTGAAACTCCAAATCTGTACGTTTATGATCATTTGTAAAACTCAATTACTATATTACCCATACTTGTCATGTCATTGTGGTTAAATGTACAGATTTTATGTTAAGCGTTTAGCCTATTTCATACTTTATTGTATAAAGGGAGCAAACTCTACATCAAGGTATTATGATTACCACTGAGGAGTTTAACTTAGTAAAATAAAGTAACAATTCAGAGGAAAGATAATTAATTCAGTTTGACTCAACATTTCGGTTTATTGATCAAACCATCATCATCAGGAGTAAATGATGATGGTTTGATCAATAAACAGAAACGTTGAGTCAAAATGAATTCATTATCTTTCTTCAGAGTTGTTATCTTACTTTACATCAAAGCAGTTCAGTTTCAGAGTTCAAGATGATTGGTCCAATGTGACGTTTTGGCAAGAACTTTTGACTTATAATTTTTTTTTTATAATGGTCTCATGAAAGATTCCAGCTGTTTGCTTAAGTCAAGATGACCCTCTAGAGTTCAACATTGAAAAGACTCCCACAGATATATATATAAATATTTTATATTCCTGTTTATTAAAAAAAACAGTTGTTGAGAATGTTGACCTTGACTTTTTCTTAACTAAAGCAGTCCTTGTTTATAATATTAAATAATGTAAAACATAAACATGCGATAAATTTTGGATGTTTTCTTCATTACATCCCTTTTTATTCTCTGCATTCCTCTACTCTATCTGTTACTTATTGTGTTTCATATTCACATATAAATATTGTTACTTTATGCTTGGTTTTGTTCAGTTTTTCCGATACACCGGTAGACTTGTTTTTTTGTTCTTGGTTTAATATCATATTCACGGTTATTTCAATTCAGATATACGGCTATGTTTGGCTAGCACAATGTATAGGGCTAATTCCTCGTCTTAGCCCTATGTCCCGCCTATCTAAACCCATGGTGAAAGTTGAAAATCGATAGGCCACTATGGCCGGCCTCAAAAAAACTATTTCTGATTTTTCTCTGATTTTTTCTAGATACACTGAAA
>JARFOD010143206.1:0-12971 GCA_031763545.1 Mopalia muscosa
CAACATACTTCTTAACAAACTACACACTCCACAGTGTTGAATGAACCACACTTCTCAATGAACAACATACTTCTTAACAAACTACACACTCCACCGTGTCGAATGAACAATGCTTCTCAATGAACAAGATACTTCATAACAAATTACATACTCCACAGTGTCGAATGAACAACTCTTCTCAATGAACAACATACTTCTTAACAAACTACACACTCCACCGTGTCTAATGAACCACACTTCTCAATGAACAACATACTTCTTAACAAACTACACACTCCGCCGTGTCGAACGAACAAACAAACAATCTCAATGAACAAGATACTTTTTAACAAACTACATACTCCACAGTGTCGAATGAACAACTCTTCTCAATGAACAACATACTTCTTAACAAACTACACACTCCACAGTGTCGAATGAACAACTCTTCTCAATGAACAACATAATTCTTAACAAACTACATACTCCAGTGTCGAATGAACAACACTTTTCAATGAACAACATACTTCTTAACAAACTACACACTCCACCGTGTCGAATGAACAACGCTTCTCAATGAACAACATACTTCTTAACAAACTACACACTCCACAGTGTTGAATGAACCACACTTCTCAATGAACAACATACTTCTTAAACTACACACGCCACCGTGTCGAATGAACAATGCTTCTGAATGAACAAGATACTCCACAGTGTCGAATGAACAACACTTTTCAATGAACAACAGATTTCTTCACAAACTACACACTACATCGTGTCTGATGAACCACATTTTTCAATGAACAACAGACTTCCTAACAAAGTACACACTCCATAGTGTCGAATGAACAACACTTTTCAATGAACAACAGACTTCTTAACAAACTACACACTCCACCGTGTCTAATGAACTACACTTCTCAATGAACAACATACTTCATAACAAACTACACACTCCAGTGTCGAATGAACCACACTTCTCAATGAACAACATACTTCTTAACAAACTACACACTCCACAGTGTCGAATGAACCACACTTCTCAATGAACAACATACTTAACAAACTACACACTCTACCGGGTCTAATGAACAACTCTTCTCAATGAACAACATACTTCTTAACAAACTACACACTCCACAGTGTCGAATGAACAACACTTTCTAATGAACAACAGATATCTTCACCAAATAACACACTCCACCGTGTCTTATGAACCACACTTCTCAATGAACAACAGACTTCCTAACAAACTACACACTCCACAGTGTCGAATGAACAACACTTTTCAATGAACAACAGACTTCTTAACAAACTACACACTCCACCGTGTCGAATGAACCTCACTGCTCATGAACAACATACTTCATAACAAACTACACACTCCACCGTGTCTAATGAAGCACACTTCTCAATGAACAACATACTTCATAACAAACTACACACCGCACCGTGTCTAATGAACAACCTTCTCAATGAACAACATACTTCTTAACAAACTACACACTCCACGGTGTCTAATGAACCACACTTCTCAATGAACAACATACTTCTTAACAAACTACACACTACACCGTGTCGAATGAACGACGCTTCTCAATGAACAACATAGTTCTTAACACACTACACACTCCACCGTGTCTAATGAACAACGCTTCTCAATGAACAATATACTTCTTAACAAACTACACAATCCATTGTGTCTAATGAACAACGAGTCTCAATAAACAACAGGCTTCTCGGCAAACAACACACTCCCCATGCACTCAATAAACACACACTTCTCAACGAATAACGGACCCCACAAAAAAGTCAATAAACAACATACTCCACTGGTCCAATGAACAATACTTCTCAACAAACATCATACTCCAGAAGTACTCCATAGGCCATTGGTTTTTTAATTGAACAACACACTACACAGATACTCAATAAACTACACACTTCTCAATGAAAAACAACGTCCACAGTGACCAATGAAAAACACTCTCGTTGCACAACACACTTATCATAAAACAACACTCTGCAGAGGTACCCAATGAACAACACACGTCCTCTTGGGATAACACACCCCAAACGTTCTCCGTAGGTAACACCCCAGGCGTCTTCACCTACGCGTTCTCATTGATAAACAGCATACGTTATTAATGACTCAAACGTACCCAAAGCTGAACACACCCCAAACGGTTTCACTAAATGACACACACTACATTCCGAATGACAAAACACACCCTGCGCGTTCCCTGTGCCAAAGAAAGCTTCAATGTTCTCAGTGACTAACGAACTACACTATTCACAACTTCATGAACAGTATACTACAGACATTCATAATGAACACTTAGCACACTTTTTAAATGAATAACAAACACAGACATTACCAATGAATAGCACACTCCAACCTTTCTCCCATACTGTAACCATATTCACCCTTCACTAACATCGAAATTCTCACATAAATATTTACACACAATAGTCAGCGTTTGATCTGACTGGCCTTTAATAGTTGTATAATAAAAGAGGGGATTTGTCAATCCAAAACCGGAAGACGGATCGGAGAGTTGGTCTTGAAGGTGACTAGTTGTATATAAATATAGAAACAAATAGATATATATTTTTATTGTGTATAAAGAAAAATTAAGTTGTCTCCACCGGGATCCGAACCTGGATCTTGATAGCTGGGGCAGCGCTGTGACCGACGGACGGTGGTATGCTTCAACACCGAATAGCCACGCTAACAAAAACATAACATATTTTTTGCTGCATTGAAAAAAGCTTTCTTCCTGCACCATAACAACAAGGACATACTGCTATTAACCAGAATGTGTAGTTTAATTAAATATTTAGCTTCAAAAGAAATAACTATCTTAAATCAAGATACAAAGTACCGTAAAGGAGAACAGGATGTAGTATTTTAAATTTACCAAGAAAAGAAATTAATACGAGACAGTAGCTATTTTCAGATGAATGTAATACGCAGAATGGTAAAAATGAAACTCAAATGAAAAATAAATAACAAGAAATCCCTCCCCCCCCCCCCCTACAATGAAAATAATTAAAAGATAATTCTTTTCAAAACAGCTGATGAAGAAATTATTCAGAAACAAAAATAAAAATGTTTTTATTTTTAATTTACAAAGAATTGTACTAATAAATTGATTTGAGAAAAATGAATTTTAGAACACAGAATTTTAAAAACTTAAGAGAAAAAAAATATTCTTATTTGAAATAATTAGGTTTTTTAAAAAAAGGATAGCAAAACAAAAAAATATTTAAACATCTATAAGTTTATAGAAGCAAAGACATAAACTTTAAAGTTAAACAAGGTTAGCTATGGTTTACAAAAGATCTAATATCCGGATCTATTCAGCATTAAGTCTTTGCCTCAATTATCTAATCGTATTGGTTGCAGTAGCTGTTAGAATAACACAACATTTATAGCAGGAGCTATACAATATACCCAATACATTTACCTCAACAAAAAACAAAAACAAGTACCCCAAAGCCATGGAATATGAACCGCCAGCAACTGAAACCTAAGTTCAACATAAAACCTTACCATGAACAGATGACTATAATCTCTATAACAAAAAGCTTATACCAGGAACAATACTATAATATCCTCAAACAAATTTAACCTTATGAGTTAAACAAAAAATGTTAACCTTTCATACAGGCCGTGGGGACGAATGGTGTTTGCTATAAACATAAAAGTTTAACAAAAATCTTCCTTTTCAAACAATACCTTTCTTTCACTTGGTTGCGACAAGCTAAAAACGACGGACCATATCTTGTTCCAGATAAACTATAAGAGACAAGTTTGTAAGTGGATATCAATCTCGAGTTGTTAAAGTTATCTCATACATATTATAGGAGAAGGCATTACTTATTTTGCATGTGGGTATTGATTGGCTGATGTGGATCTCAATGTAGTTGTACAATCCAAAGTTTGATATGAAATTAATCAAATTGAAACCTTTTAAATATCATATTATATATAATTAACAATAACGAGACTTCGTAAATAGCTGTTCAATCAATCTATAATTCCCCAACACTGTGTCCGTCTAGTCCTTCTGCTTAAAATTGGCAAGCTGCCAGCACTGCCTAGCAGCTCTGACTACTGGAGTACAATTCGAATATATTGATAATCATGTGATACATTTCAGCCCGTAGGTAAACTGAACGCAAATCACTACAAACAAGTCGAGTGCACCTATCTCCTTGTTTATTGGTTGACCGGTTCACTGTAAACGTTATCATGATTGGCCGGAATCGGAGTGTTGTGGCTTTGTATGTTCACTGCCTGGGGTGCTTGGTTTCCGACTGGATGCGGTGAATTGGGCGACATAGGGGATGTCACTGGTGACATTCCTCCCATCAACGCCTCTAACCGTCTCTTGAAGATTTCCTCTAACAGAATAAACAAAAGAAAGCTTTTAACAGGAACATGCTAATTTGAGCATTTTACAAGGATACAAAAACCGTTTAGGTCTCTAGAACAACTAATTACCCCATTATCCCTTTTGTCTCTTTTCGTACTAAAATTTAATCGATTCTACCTCCCACATGGAGACATGAACTCCATTATACACTAGGGACATTTTTATTGACTGATTTGTGGCAAATGTCACCCCAAATATTGGCGGAAATTAATGCGCGATGACCTGGCATGACCTTCTATAGTTGTCTTATAGTCTAGGTCACTGTAGAAACTCGCACGAGTATGCGATTGTTATCTTCTTTGACTCAAATGTATTTCCAGGTCGTTTTAGGTAGTATCAAGTTGTGACTTGTCCAGGGGTAGCCTCGTCCTCATAGAAGGATTATTGAATCGCAAAGGTCTTCATAACAAGTCATTTACTTTGAAGGCTGACTCGTATATTTACCAATATGAAAAACAAATGAGAACACGCCATCTTGTTTAAATTTAGATACCAAAACGGAAATTTGGGATAAAATTAGCGATAGGCACTGATAGATGCAGTAAGAAACTCTATATTGAACTTCTAGGTCCACCTAGACTTACATAAAGTATTTCATTTCTATCCGAAAAGACTTAAACTGAGAAATAAGGGGACAACCTCCTACGCAAAATGGAAGCAGTTGGATCGTCAATGTATTATAGACTTCATTCACAGATACGTGGATTTAGAATCGAATGAGTGTCGAGTGAGAGAACTTCACAGCTGTGTTTAATATGTCCATGTCAGTTCCCTACCCACAACAAAATGAGTGTAGAGGGCGCATCACACACGTAGCTACGGACAAAGAGCTTCGTCTTTCTTTGATAGGTACAGTTATCATAAAAATAATTATTGAAAACACGAATCAATCTACAACTCACTCTCTTCTGATGGCAGACTTGGTTGGGTCAATTCTTGCGGTGGCTGCGGTGGTGGTGCTGGTTGTTGCTGAAACGTCCGTTCTGGGTGGCCGAATTCTTGATTTGGTGCTGAAACCGTATCAAATCGTTTTCCAATGTTCTGGTACATTCCGATGTCTTCATAAATCGGTTCTTCGAGCGGTTTAAAAGCGTTCGTGTTAACATACTCACTCGATATGAACCCGTCACCAGAGCTTCTCGGAGACCCAAGCTTTGGCGTTGAGCCGGAGTCACCGGACTGATTATCTATCCCCTTAGGAATTCGTGTACCGACACCTAATTTATAATGGTTAGGACAAGAAAACATGCAATTGCCAATTAATGTTTGCTAATGCTGATTATGAAAATATTTTTCCAATGCTAAGCATGCTGCTTAAAACAGTATTTTTCGTTATTTTTGGATAGCAGATCCCCATAACAGTTTTTGATGTTTTAAAAATAAACAGAAAGTACATTTCAAGTCAGGTACATATTTTCCAGGGGTCTATTGTTGAGATTTTGCATGAAAAAGAATAATTGTTAAAAAGTTGAGAGTTTGCAAAGTTATCTCCCATGAAAAATAATTACAAATACAAGAAATGACCACTAGTATTAGGAAGTCACCGTTTCACTTGCGAACATTTGACAATTAGTAAATCGTACCGTCGAACACAACGGAGGCTTTTACAAATCCCATTACCCATGCACATTTTACTTTAATAGAATTATGGTATTATCCGCATCATTAAGCAGATATTGACAGTTATGAAGGTACTGCGATATTTGGTTAAACGTTTTGTTTAGGAAAACCAGACATGTAAGACTTGATATTTGAGTTGATGATCCACAGGTTGGTCAGCCTGTGATGGATATTCAACATAAACTTCAGCAAATGTGTAATTGTGCCTTTCATGAGTTCAGTTTAAAACTAACGTTATAATTAGTGAACTGCATGCTCTGGGTTCCTATTGTTATAAAACCTCAACACGCCAGCACCTTTATTGAAATAAATTACTCAGGCACCGCAAGTACTGACGTCTCCAATACAAGACACACATGCATGTAGGCCTATATTGATTCATTATTTCGTAGTATTTTAGAAGCATTCTCAGTAAAAAAAAAAGCCAGTACAAATTGGTTGAATCCATGCATAACACATAACTGATGCACAAATAGCTTTAGGGTATTGATGCTTTGTTTTCTTGACTTTCTTTTACAAGTACTAATGTAAAAAGACCCACAAATTCTTGTTTATCTGTAAGTGAAGTCGTAACATCGCCCATGCTTACATTTATAATATATGTAAAAATATAATGAACCTGTGGATGTCTCACACTATATTCATCGACGATCAAGGCGTTTAACTATCATCTGTACACTCGGAAGCGGAGAACAAATTATGTTTATCATTCTGCAAGTGTAATAAATAGCACAAGCCAAGATTTGTTACAAGGTTTAATTAAAGTGATACTCCGGGCTGCAATAAAATGCATATAAGTAAAACGAGCATCATTTCTTGTGTTAAATTATGCTCTCTAATTATCTAATCGAGCTGTATCGATTTTATAATTGGATCTTAAACAATGTGTTAAGCACAAACTGCAGTCAAATTTATCGACGCGGCCATGTCTAAAATATCATTCTTTTTCATAAAAGGCGCCTACATCACGAGACCTGTAGAATCGACTGTTTAAACCTTGACAGTTGACACCAATGACATATATATAGGTCATTGGTTCACACATGTTATTAACCCGTAACGCACAAGAGTGTTAGTCGCGTGACGTCATGGACAAAGCGGACACACCCAAAATGTGAGCCGCCAGTGGTCGTAGGAAGGTATATACCTGTAACACTCGGTTTATTTTATAAAATGAAGAAACGATAAGTCGATACCATATTGAAGTGTATTTAATGGTAACCTTTCAAGGAATATAGGGGTTATTTCAGCCCGGAGCATCGCTTTAAGTCAACAGTCTTCAGGACTTGCACACAACCATGTATTTCACTTCGAAGTACATAATCATGGAAAGTATGATTGTAAAAAGTAAGCAAAATTCAATGTTTCATTTTTATAACTATACCTTGTTTAAACTTTTTTGCAAAGTTTTAAATTTGTGCGAAAGTTTTATGACTCTAACATTAACACAAATGATGAGAGGAGACTTACCTATTGTTGAATGACAACGGTCATACGACTTTTGAATGTGTGTGTTCTCGTTGGGCTTGGCGAGAGCTGACGACGGGTTGTCAAACTTTGCCCTCAGATTCCTGACCGGAGTATGTTCTTCTTCAATAATCTCGCCGTTACTTGGAACAGGAATAGACATTTGTATTTTAAGGACATCACCTTCACTGGCCCGTCTTTGTGGCTTCGGTTTGGTTGGAGGCAGAGTCTTCTGTGCGTTGACATTTCTGATTTGCTCTAATAAGGTAGGAGCAGCCATTGTCACTTTCTTCACATGAGATTTCATTGGAGATCGTGTCAAAGATGGAACAGCAGGAAGGAGATTTGAAAAAGTTGAAGATAGGGGTGGCCCAGGAGGAGGAACTGGACTAGCTACGGTAGCCGATACAAAAGGTGCTACCGTAAGCGACAACGGAGGGGCTTTAGGAGTGGCCACAGAAGGCGGAAGAGGTGGAGCTACGGGGGCGGCTGCTTGGAAAGGCGCAGGAGGTGCGGGCGGTGGTAAAGGTTTCAACGTAGAAGCCAAAGGCAAAAGAGGAGGGGGTGGTGGAACATCAGGAGTTGCGTGTGGGATGGACGAAGAGGAAGGAGGATTTGAGTTTGACAATTGCGGTTTTTCAAAGGACGTTGAAGCAGATACGGCAGAGGCAGATTCCAGTCCAGGAGACAGATGTGATTGAGTCTCTGTAACGGTGGGAGACATCGGTGGAGGCATCGGAGGTCGGTTTGTTAATCTCTCTTTGACCGTCATAATAGGACAAGGTTGTGGAGGCACTTGTGAAGCTGGGGATGTAAGTGGAATAGCTGGTAAGGGTCTTGTATTGTTTACAGAAGTTTTTGGTCGTGGCGTGGACATATGGATTATTTCTTCAGAATTATTCATTCCTGACAAAGAGTTAGTCTTGGAAGTGTGGGTCTCAAGCGGTATAGTTGACGTTGTCTTGTCTACATGGATTGGAGTCGGCGGGAAAGAAACCTCTTCATCATCAGAGTCCATAAAATTCCTGTTATGACATCGCAGGACCTCACGCAGAGACGCCGGAGCCAGAGCAATTTCTCCTGCAGTTATGATCACATATTGTAACGGAGAACTCGTGCAGTTAGAAACGCACATTTACCAGATGTGCCCCAGGCGTATCCAAACATGCTCTAAATTATAAATAACAAATTCCTCCACCACGACCAGAAACTATGCCAGAGGAGTTCTCATACTACCAAAGAGATAACTGGAAGTTTTTAGACTTTAGGAATTTCAAGAAAGTGAGAAACTGCATTGCTGATGGTGGTTTAAACAAAACAAATTCTAAAAATGTTGACAAGTTTTTCCCTTTCACCGGAGTAATTGCCAGGGCTCTATTAGCTGGGTTAGTCAGTGATTCTGTTTATTTAGTATCAGAAATAAACTGATCTGGGAAGATCAACTAATGTAATGTTAGAAATGAGTTCTTTTAGTATAAGGTAGTTGTGATACTTCATGATATGAAAAGGCCACACCAATAGTATACTATCGTAAATATGTCATACTGCGGTTTTATACCATACTTATAGAGGAAAGGTACAGAAATAATATGCATCAAGTGTTTTTTTATCCTATTTAATCATGTCTCTTTTGTAAAGAGCAAAAAGTTAAATACACATCCATGTATCGTTGTTGGCCAACAAAATGCCATGGATGAAGGTTCCGTTCATGATGAGACTGCTGTTAGTACCTTTGTCTTAACCTGAATGTCCAGGCTTTCCAAAAATATATACATATATATTGTAAAGGGTTATTTTATTTTGGATGAGAGACTAAATACAACAGATGTTCTGAAAATCAACCAAAAGGTCCAGCAAGACCTTAAGAGGAACAGGAAACCGAGATGTTTCTGAGTGCCGTATTGTGCCCTGTTATTGTCTTGTTTTTATTTGTTGACATTGGCGTCGAGGGTCGGTTCTTTCTCGTACTGGGTTGGCACGCTGTCATGTGAGTGAATAACCTCAAACACTGCTTTAGGCTCCAATCAAACAAACAATCGTAAAACTATCAGCAGCATTGTGTTACATCAAAGATGTAGTAATCCAGGAGTTGCTAAAGATCATTGGTATACAGTTAGTAGATGCATTAATATTGTGAAAGAGAATTAGCAGTCCTCCACCAGGGATGAAACAGTGATAGCATACACAGTTTGTGGCATTCGTATAAATAAATAAATACATATGGTACAATTTAAAAAAAAAATCGTGATGAATTATGACAATTCCTACTATAAACAAAGGATTTATATACAGAAATGAATGGTGAGAACAGAACGTCGCCCAATGATGTTATGCTGTACTCTTAGAAATAATGGTTCTTTTGGGGTTCTATAGAACATTTCAACTGATGGTTCTATATTGAACCATTACGACAAATACGGTAATTTCATGTAAAAAGAAATGGACAATATTATGAACAGTTGCTGTGAGAGTTCCATACAGAATCAAAAGGGTTCCACCAGAGCCATGACTGACTAACCTTAAAGGGTTCCACCAGAGCCATGACTGACTAACCTTAAAGGGTTTCACCAGAGCCATGACAGACTTACCTTAAAGGTTTCCACCAGAGCCATGACTGACTAACTTTATAGGGGTCCACCAGAGCCATGACTGACTAACCTTAAAGGGGTCCACCAGAGCCCTGACTGACTAACCTTAAAGGGGTCCACCAGAGCCCTGACTGACTAACCTTATAGGGGTCCACCAGAGCCCTGACTGACTAACCTTAAAGGGTTCCACCATAGCCATATTTTCTAAGAGTGTATAGTGTTTCCAAGAGAATTAACGTTACCATTGCGATAATGAAGCTAATACTGGATTGTAAAACAAACAAATACCAAGAACTTTTAAACGCGTAAGCTGGCAAGAGGTCAAGGAATTATTTCTCTTTTGTCATGATATATCTTTCCTATTTTGTTTAGATATAAAATATACTCACTGCATGATTTCTGTCGGAACGGATTATCTGCACTCTTTGCGCTGATGGTTTGGCTGTGGGGCTTAGTGTAGGACGAAGGAGCACGTTCGGCTGTGTAAAGATATAAGCATGTCTCAGTTGACCGTAAAGCTCTCTGGCGAAGGACAGTTTACCGCTACCTAAAGTATATAGCATTTGTGTAAATCAACACTTCGCATAATGGTTGTGTTGCATAATCTGCCCTTAGTAAAGTGTTAGATAGGGGATGTAAATTAATTAAAATTGATGTTCTAGATTAACTCCCTAAGACAAGTGTCTTAATAGATCTTAATCTCGAGTTGTGTTATGGGTAACTTATGACATCTTGAGGGAAGGTAATGACTTACTATAGTGGTGCATCTCAGAGGCTTACCTTGCCTTGTGCCCTCTGGCTAAGGGGCAGTTTGTTTGAGGAGTAGCAATGCTGTCTTTACTTAGCACCGGAGGAAGATTACGTTCCAACTTGATTAAAACACTTCACATTTTATGGTTGTTCTTGTGTCGGTTATTGTTGGAATACACGGCTGTCATATAAGTGAAATAGTCGTAAACACGGCGTCGAACGCCAATCGATCATTCAACGCGTTTTGTGTTCCTTGCTTTAAGGCATGTCTAAGGTGGTTTTCCTTTAACCATTGACCTGGTACGCCGTTTTGTGAGTGTAAAAACTTTACGTCTGGCGTTTACCCCTTCCAGTATTATCTTAGAACAATAAAACACACAAACTCTAGATATATTTTTGGGAGCCAATTAAGTCTATTTTGTGAAAATTGTTAAGGATAATAATTTATTTAGTATATTTTCTTCATTTTAATTTGCTCGAAATCTCATTATATTTTATGAGCGTATTATTTTGCTAATCGCGTATTTCACAGGTAAAATCCATATAGAGGTAGCAACTCCGAGTTGCAAACCCGAATGAGTAACCTTTGCTTTTTTAACCTTTCTTCTGGGTAACCAGGGTTGTAGTTTCCTAGTTTCCCATTCATCCCTGGCACCACCTTCAGAAATACACTCCAGAATGACACAAAACATTGATAAAACTAAACCACCAAACCACCCGTTTTATAACATATTTTCATCTACCATGTCACTATCAAGGCCTGCATCAACGGTATTATCTTGTCACTTGATTTCAGTTGTCAATTTTAATAAGTTATTGTTTTAACAGCTGACATAAGAATAAAACTAGTTTACCAGATAATTGCTTAGATGTCCATGTTTTATGATCCCATACATTTCCTGTAGGAAAATAAAAACATCAAATTATCTGATCACTCAATTATATTATTTGTCAGATGTTAAGACTTTTAAGCTAATGTAAGAGGTGTCTTACTGAACCGACACGTGCTTAAAAAAAATGGGAATTCTTGTAGTTTCAATCTCACTGCCACCCCAGTGGGTGAAGGAAACCACCCTCGACACTACTGGCAACACATAAAGCCAAGACATGACAGGATGAAGTACAGACACCACCAACAGATCGGCTTCTTGTTCCCCTAAAGTAAGAGCACCGGGGCAACATGAAGCTCCCTCCGTCAAAAATAGTCTAGGCATTATAACTAGGGCAATCCGTATAGGACTTTTTTAAACTTTAAAAGTGTGAGTTTAAATGGAATGGACAGACATCAGATGTAATCTAATCTCCCAATGGAGTGTTAATTTGAACCATTCCAGGTCACCTTCATTACGATTTCATTTCAAACAGTTAACATAACTTGTTTATATGTTATGTGTGCGTGGTACAGATATCAAGATAAATAAAAAGTAACATTTTAACTGGGTTTACATGTAATAGTGGATAAGAAAATTTACCTGTTTTAGGAGACAGTGCCTCACTGGGACTCGCTTCTGCGGACGGAAACAATACTAACATGTTTAAAATCAATTTCTCAAGGTGTACTTGCTTAATTGCTTGATTCAATAAATTTTATGGAAATTCCTAACACAAGGATATATAGCTTGGTTGATGCGAAATTAATGAGACCGCAGCCACAAGGGACATATTGTTCTTTGTACCGTAGGTAATTTCCTATGACTTTTACATTCTGAATCATTGCTGTCACAAGTTAACCATATCAAATAGGAACTGATTATCGGCTATTTATACATACAAAGGCTTTCAATCCTCTGACAAGCGACATGGTTTATCGGAGGATGAAATTAATTAATCCTCATCATTGGGGTACCTCAAATTCCAATTGTCGTATCAAAGGCCACGGCTTTTGAACTGGCTGAAAGGCAACTTTGTTGGGAACCAATCAAAATCTATAGGAGATTAATAGAGGATTTTAATTGGATGTTTAAAAGTAAATCCTGTTTTGGCAATCCACCACTTACGGGTATTCTTTTGCCAGAGGCTATAAAGATAAGATATGTACATAGCCATTAGTAGTATAGTCAGAGCAACTCGGCGCGCATTCGTGAGGAGGTTGTGAGGCGGTTGTGAGGCGGCACCGCACTAC
>JARFOD010143217.1:0-12971 GCA_031763545.1 Mopalia muscosa
GGTTTTGGTTTTGATCCATGTTATGTCTTAACTTGGTAATGTCTTTACCTAGTAAACACAACTCTTCCTATACTAGCCTAGGCAAAAGATGGAAAATCAAATCGTGAATCTGTCCCCTCTTTGACCCTTTTCTTCAAACTATCTTAACGGTGTGGGCGTCAAGATCCATTCATGGATCTCTTGTTTAAATTGTGCATGGAACTTCAAGAATATACTCATAAAACTAAGCAAATTATGATTCTGTACAAAGGGGAAATACATATGTTGTGGCTAACTGAGTTAAAATTTAACAGCAGAGACCATCACCCTGGAAGCTCTTAAGATGAGAAAATCCAAAGAGGCAACTTGATTTCGATCTGTTGAAAGTGGAGCTTTAAGGAATTGTGGTTTTGGTTTCCACGTTTACAATATTATTATATTCAGGGAACCTTTCAAATCTGGCCATCATGTTGTACCCAATGACAAAAGATATTAGACATTTTTAGGTTATTCTTCACCTATAAAATGTCTCCTGAATCTAACAGCCAAACAGAACTCCAGGGTATTATATTGATTGCACAACATCAAAATCTTGAAATTATATAATTTCATTCAATGCTTATTTATTGTTATATATGGATGATTTGATCCATCATGGAATAATAGTGATGCTGGTTTTTGTAGCTTACGGCTCATGCCATATAATTGTATTGTAATAGAAATACTCTAAAGTAGAAAAGGCTATATTGTTTCTTTGTCTGCAAAATTTGTCATCATAAAACTGAAAGACAGCAAACGTATAAGATTGTCATAAAATACTGATGATAGTCATTGATAGTGGACAGGCGTTATGCAATATTCTATTAAGAAAAGACTTGCCAATAGAAACCAGATTTTACTCATTTAAATATGTGTTCCAAAATCAGTTATTATAAATTTATTACAAGACAAAATTATCTTGTTTGAGTGGCATTTAGAAGCTGGTGAATTAGTAAGACATGACGACTGATATGGAAGTACAACTTCTGGATATAATTGGGTAGCGACTTTTTGATCGCGATGCTAAGACCGTTATCAAGCAATAACTGATAATAAGATTTTTTTGCTTGATAACGGTCTTAGCATCGAGATCGAAACGTCGCTACCCAATTATATCCAGAAGTTGTACTTCCATATCAGTCGTCATGTCTTACTAAGATAAAATTAGCAATTTTGAATATCAGTAGTGACATATAAAAACAGAGACTATAACATTATGGTAAATGTAAGCCTAAATGGAAAAATATATATTTCGGAAAGAGAACAATCAGTTCTTTATATATTTTTTTAATTGTGAATATAATATATAAGATATATAAGATTGGCATATAATATTTTTAATACAACCTTGAACCCTGTTTGAATGAGTACATCTAAATAGCTGGATTGGTCAGATGTAGTTAGTAAATAGCAAATTTACATTTGAGACTTTTGGCATGTAAAGCCATTCATACATAGGATGATAGGAGTGACCCATGACACTCTAGTTTGTGGTCATTAGTAAATTCCCACTAAGATCTACAGTTAGGTAATAGGACCAAATTCACTACTCTGAAGAACTATAAACAAGACATGTTTAAGATTCTATATTTCGGTTTTATTAAACCATCTTTAACATCTTGAAGGGATATTTTGAGTTTTCATTCTTTTATACCGAACTGTTATAATATAACAGCAAGAATTATTAAAAAGACTTCAAGGATTGAAGCAGTTCTTTGAATTGATTGCTAGTTTTATAACTTAGGAATACTTTAAGGTAGATTGAACAATATACAGCTCTGATTGGAATGTAAATACCCCTGTGATCAAACTGAAAGATTTATACAAACTCTTTTCTAATCTTAAAAGTTTAATCTTTTACTACGTTTGATATTGCTTAAGTACTGTAATTTCTTAGCTGATTTCAGTACTGTTAAAATTGTGCATCTCTGGTCATAGTTAAACTTTGCTTGATATTATTCAAAAGTTTAATGTCTGACCAATTTTTATTTGTAGTTTGTTGATAATGACACTATATAACCTGACCATCAACAAGAAGGGTCTACAATATTTAGCCAAGAAATCAGGCACTGTGCAGCTGTTAACATGGTTACTGAAAGGTAAGTCATAAGCCCTAAATGCCTAATGGTCTAACTCTCCTCGGATGGTTGTAAATTTTGAATATTAATTAATATACAACATACACAATGGTCCCAGGTTCTAGCTTTGGTGGGGGCAAGACAAATTTCATGTACTTCTTATAAAATAAAAACATTGATGTTTCAAGTGAATCCATACAGTTGTAAGTGTTAGATTCACTTGAAATTTAGATAATAAATCTAAATTTGTGTGTTTGAGATATTGGACAGAATGTCTTCATCATTTGGTATAATGCATGGTTGATGTCAGTTTATTGAATTAAAAAAATAAGGTACCCAAAGCAAATTGAATTGTCTTTTTGGGACAAAGTCTTTGGAAATCAATTGTGTGTAGTACATTAAATGACATTGTTCTATACCTTTTCATCTGATAAGACATGTCTTAAAAATATGTGTTCCCTTTTAACATACATGTACTAGTGGTCTCACCCTATGGCTGTAATTGTGATAATTTCTTTGTACAAAGGATAGTGTTAGCCCTGAAAATGGTCTCTACATTTGATTTACATTGCAGATGAGAAGAATGGTGAAATCCGACTCCATTCTCTTCAACTTATCCAATCTCTTGTCTGTGATGAAAATAACACCAAAGTTTTGAATGAGTTTGTAGAAATGGTAGGTTATTATCTACTTTGATTTTTTTTGTTTTTGAACAGTTATCTGTACAGTTGCAAACTTAAATCTTGTTGGTCGCTAGAATAGACAACACAAGTCTGATCTGCACAGTATTAAACTACACACTTTGGTTTACTGCATCATGTTTGCTCTCTTTTGCTAGTAACTTGTAATTGTTTGTTGCAAGTGTGAAATAAAAAAAGGGTGAGAGGGGGGTATTCATCATTTATTGTGCTGGGACACGCCATACCTCCTAATTTCCACCCCCACAAGTGATTGTTTTTTAAATTAGTTAGCAAACAGATAATTTATTACTTCGAAATTGATTATAACTGTTAAAATCTTCAAGAGGATTACCCCTGAGTTTGCAAACTGAGTTTTAATTTCTCCATTTAAATAAATGTATCTAACACAGCAGTATGTCAAACATAATGTCATTGGCTTTTTTATGAAATGATTAACCGTATGCTGTATTTCATTCTGTTCATCATGATGAAATATAAACTGTTTAAGGAATGAGTATACAAAGCTCTTTAACAAAGGTTTGATAATCCGTGCCAGGCTTCTCATAGACCACGAAAAGTAATCCGAGGCTGGGTGGCACACTATCACTATTTCCACTAGATCAGTTCATTTCTACTTTTTCTTGTAAAGTTAGATAAATTTTATCTCCATGAAAGAGTAACTTACGTCAAGTTACCAGGGTGTTTTGCTAAATTGCAAGGCTCTGTAGAAAATAAAGGAGCTGGTAAAAGGTAGATCTGAACAATTGTGAGCTATGACATTTAGATTTAGCAACATGAAGAGAATCATTTCAATATGTAAGTGTAGGGTTGGGAGAGAGAGCCTCTTTGTGCCTTACTGCTCTTGGAGCTAAACAGCTAACATGAAGAAGAACTGTTTGTGATATCATTGTATTGGGAATTAAAATTCACTTTCATTATAGCAGTTTATACCAAAAAGTATCCCTCTACCCCCTTTTTAAAAATTATTCATGGAGCCCACCTGTTGTTTTTTGATGAAAAAAATTGATTTTAATTAATCAACATCCCTGTGCCAGTGTGATTTTTAGAAATATAAAATAGAAGAGTAAAAAACAGCAGTAATTAATGGTGATATAAAATATATTGTTGTTCCAGCAACCACTTCAATTGTTACAGAAGTTATCAGGAGACAGAGATCATTTAATCAGTCAATTAGCCACAGATCTTCTCTTTGACTTGGACTCATTGGGTAGTGAACAATAAATAGCCAGGATATCTGCTATATTGAAACCTGTATAGAGACTGTTTTACTTTACCTCAGTACACCTACCTGTTTCCAGAGTATCGATTGGCACCGTTTTGTTGAGTCTAGTTTATTCTACACCGAACATCTGCTGCATATTGTTTACTTGTACATACATTGGTGGTATTTAGCTGATTTTTCTCAGGTCATCTGTTTTTTCTTTCTTTGCATTTAGACCAGGCAAATGTTTATAATAATACAATATATTTATGTGTATAACTATAGTTAGAAAAACTAAATAAATTACTTCCTGTGATTTCCTTATTTTTGTCCCGTCTTATCTTTGTTTGTTGCCAGTGGTGTTAAGGGTGGTTTTCTCCGCCCATTGGGCTGGCATGCCATCATAAAGGCAAATAGCTTTAAGTATAGATTTAAACCTCAATCAAATCAAAACAATTAATATGTTTTTATTCATCTGAAAAACAACTTGGACTGGTTATCACTTTCCTCTTTGTACCTTAAGTTATGGCAAATATTGCAAATAATGTCATATAAATAATATCTGGGATATAGTATACACTAAATCAGCTTATATTCGTTTATAAAATTACTTTTTTTGGAAGCTATCTAAAAGACATGGTAATTGTGTCAGAAGATGAATTTTTCAGTTGGAAAGCATCAATATTTCTCAGAAAACATAAATTTGTTTTGGTTACGTGCTGTTATATTGTCACAACAAGCAAATAGGTTAGGACTGGTGATAAATTAAATGAATTTGAGGTTATATAATACCAGATAACACAGAAGGCCCGCTATTTGTTTTCAGCCAAAAGTAAGGGTATGCATGCTGTCTCTAATTTCTCACCTTGGGTACAGTAGAAACACATAAAAAGTACAGAACATGTCAGATTGTCAAAACTAAATTGTTTATTATTAATATAAAATCATTTATTGTTGAAAACCTCCAATTTCAGTTTATATATACACAACATTAACAAAATATGACTGGAAAGTTTATGAAGTCCATAATCTATTGACTGCATGTATGATGTTGTATAACTTAATATATATACATGTATGGCCTAATTGCCGTAAAACATTTTATTGGAAAACACATGTTCATATAAATACAACCTAATACGTTAGGAGGAGTTTACTCATAACACAACATACACTAATTAACTACACCACAAAAAATTGATAATGAAAGGACACAGATGTGTTGGGTTTTAAATTTTGTATAGCAGTTTAAATGTTTCGTATAGCAGTTATGCTAGTGGGGTTTCTACCAAATAGTATCCACATGTTTGTCGGATATAACAAGAAACATTTTTTGTCTCTATTTTTATGTTTAAATTCATACATGTGCATTATTACCTTTACGCAAGAAAATATTCAGATATTCAAATTTAGTTCTATGTAATCTTCAATAAAAGGAGTAAAAAATATTCAGTCTTAAAATATATCATTATTGTACAGTATTGGGTTCCATTGTCATGAAAAATAAAAGAAATTTACATATATTTATTTATTTCACAGCAATGTGTTGATTCTATACTTTAATACAGAAATGATTTTGCACATTATGTTATATAGTGTTATATACATATATATAATATATATACAATTTGTGTGATAATCTTGATAAGTTCATTGGTATATACATGGTTCTTAAATCCTATTTTGATATCAGTATGGTCAAAGTTCTTCCCTCCATAGGATAGGACAAGTTTTTCTGTTTATTGACAGCTATATGTTATTCTGTTATCCTTTTTTCAGTCGTAAAGATACATAATGATAAGAAGAGATTTATGTCTACTTTGTCACATGCAGCCGTAGATAGGCCTCTATAATGATAAGTTAAAGTTCATTAATTGAAAATTTTCTGAAACATTGTTATCACCAGATAGTGATAATGTAGTAAAAATCGCGTGATAGATTTAATCTCATAGTTGAGTCATGCTCTATCCACAGATTCTGATTCGTATGAAAGCCCACGTGAATAATGTTTGTGACAGCTATACACTAGTGTTTCAAGAACATCTCTATGTTTTGCTCCTTATTTGTAAAAACTTCCATGTGAAACCTAACATGTCTTCTAGTCTCATCTTCTCTATCCAAGGGTTACTATTCCGACCTACTCTGCATTTGAACATATAAATTCAAATTCATCAGTTAGGTTTAGGTTAGATTTGATGTTGATTCAAGGTTAGCATAAGCGTAAGAATCAGAATTGACTATTAAAGGACGAGCGCTTTAATCCACTCTTCTATTTTATTATGACATTTATGAAGTGCATTTTATTAATAATATCATTGAACTTACTCTGACAAATCATATTCTTTGCTTAAGGGTAGTTTGTTTGAAGAGTAGCCATGCTGTCTTAAATTAGCATTGGAAATACCCTTAAGCACAGCGTTACACTCCAATCAATCTATCAACTCCCGAATCCTCTCCTGTATACAAATCCGGGCTTTGTAACAAATGGGTTGTTCTCAAACCTAGTTGTTGATTGGTGAGTGTACATTGGGTTTGCTCATCTGTTATATTTAGTCGGTCCCAATTGCAGAATAGACTTCGTATTCATTGGAAAGAATTAAGAAAAAGTTTCACCAGTTTCAAAAAGGTTAACTCAATTTTCAGCCGGTAAAACAGAAAGAAAGTAAAATCAGTGCCGATAAAGACAGACTATTGATGGCTCGAGAAGTGTTATTTCGTTTCCTATAACTAGACAGTCCGGTAAGGGTTCGCTTTCCTTCTGTTAATGTACCATCGGAGTAAAAAGAAGCAAGCGAGTGTCACAACAACACCTAAGAATATCCCCCCAAAAAACGAACCGACGTTAAAATGGGAGGGTTCCGGTGCTTTTGAAGGTACAGGTGTTGTGGACAGGGGTGTCGTGATAGTCGTGCTGGAAATCGTTGACGTTATTGGTTCAGCTGATGTCACATTGCTCGGCTCAGCTGAGGTCGTATTAGTTGGTTCTGTTGTATTTCCTGGTGTAGATGTCACGTTAGCAGGTGAAACGGGCGTTGTTTGAGCTGATGTCACGTTAGCAGGTGTAACGGACGTTGTTTGAGCTGATGTCACGTTAGAAGGTGTAACGGACGTTGTTTGAGCTGATGTCACGTTAGCAGGTGTAACGGACGTTGTTTCATTGGATGTCACGTTGGCAGGTGTGGCGGACGTAGAGGTGTTAGAACCATTGGCGCCACCAATTCCATCTTCCAATGTCGTGGTGCTCTCCGGAAGAATTTCGCCAATACCTGTAAATATCATACACACTTTAAGCTAGTTAAATATCTGCTGACAGTTTACATTTTGAACAATCTGTTTGTTGATAGCGTACGTATATCCAAATAAGAGGAATGGAATAATGTGTATCAGCTGAGTCTACTTCTGGGATATAAGATTTTAATTTCACACAGAATTCATGTGACGTATAATAAGCTACACTCGAATTCAATCTAATTTAAATCAGATCTCAAAAACTACACCGTGTTTTGTCTGTCGCTATATTGAGATCTAACGCAATCGCTCAAATTATACTATTCAAGCTTACAGGGGTTCACGAAAGGTCACAGTTTCAGCTGTCCAATAACAACACAGATAACATGGGGCCATGCATGGTAAACACCAAATTCAGCAAAACAAGCCGAAGCTGTCTGATTTTCTTCTGTGTTTATGTTGAAAGTCGCATGTAAACAGGGGAAATGCAATTCCACTCAAAGTTTATTATTTGAATGGTGTTTGTTGATTGTGCGTACTTTTATCCCTTGGTCATGTAAAAATACGCAATTGGGTAACTTCGGTTCATCGGCGGAAATCATCGGCTTTTACAAACCAGAATTGAGAAGCAGCTCTGAGATTGGTCAATTTAATAAGCCAATCTACATTTTAGGTAGATCTCAATATAGCAACAAATAAACACGGGAGCATTTTTTAGATATCGTTTTAATTAGATTGCACTCGAACTGTTTGTTGCAAGATTGACCCTGTCCGAGTCTGTTTTGATGCTCAGAACACCATGTGATCATATTGGTGCATGTTCAGACCGCATGGTATTCAAATAGGCCTACACAGATGTTATCTGTATGTGTCGAAGTATATACAGCCGATTCTGATGCACAGAGGTCAGCTGCTTATTCATACGGACACAGGGTATTCTGATTCATATGGATAATCGTATGGCACACGAAAGGAATCCAACACTTTATGGTCTGCATGGCAAACTTGCCTTTGTGTTAGAAAACTCTTGCTAAAGGAAAACATGCATGTATTACAAAGTCTGACTCTTCTTTTGCCTTATACATAGAAATTAATAAGTAACTTACTTAGAATACTACCAGTCTACCATGTCAAATATTAGTTTTAATTGAGTGGTGTTTCAGTCTGCAGCCCTTTGCGACAACCAGCAGTGTGTATACCATGTTATGTGGAGCTGTAGATAATAAAGTATCTATTTAAGCAGTACATGTCTGCTTTTAAACGACTCGTTTGTCTTATCATAGATAGTTAGTTAACCACTGCGCAGTATTCTGATGATAACACAATCATGTATGCGCTTAAGTTTGATTTGAAGTGGAGATATGTGTGTTGGGATTCGCCGTGGCGTTGAGTGGGATTAACACGCCTCTAAACTGTGAAATGATTTTGCATATAAGTAGGCCTATGATATGTAGTAAACTATGGAGGGGGATAACCTATCGACCAATGAAGAAAGACAACAACAGACAAATATTGACTAACTATACATACCTAAAAAGACCACCTTTACACACTCGTAATGATTTTTTTTTTTAATTTCATTAATTAATCAAATTTTTTACTGCATGGTGTATTATAGTTTCTGTAGCGCTCCACCTTTAATTATTTATGCTGGTATTGGTGTGTTAATAGTTTTGAGAGTATATAATACTGTTTTTGCTTTAATAAGGCTTTCACCATATCAACCGATTACCTTAATTCTGTGGGTATTGTCCCTTAAAGCATATTAAGCCTATAAGCTGGTGTTAATAAACACGAAAATACAATATAATTAGTTCTTTTTACCATGGAAATTGAACTAGTGATATGAACTTAGACTATGAAAGGTTTGTAGAATGGGCCATGGAATAAATATAAAAACTCTTGCTTTTAACGTAAAATCTGTGTATGCCTCATATCCGGGAAACGTTGGACTTCTCTGGAGATGCTATAAGCGTCACGAATACAAGAGATTAAGACTATTGTCTCTAATTCAATTTAATAAGGTGATTCATCGCTTGAAACTGATCGACATTCCTATGCCAGTATGATCATTTTTTTTTAAATATACACCTGCCTGGCGTGAGTACGTGTCGATGACCAATAACTAGCACAGATCACTATAGGTTATGCAGCATCGCAACGTAATCGAATCTCATAAATTTCCTGGTTTATTGCCTCTGTACTGCGAATAATCTCGGCTAATGGTACAGGCTGGTATGACCCAATGTTTGTCGAAGTGATTCACGCATGCATTAACTTAACCAGAAAACGAGCCTATAAAGCACACACCATTTGCTCTAAATTAGCCAGTTTATTTATGGTCATCACATGTACTAGTATTGAAGAGCTATGTTGAAGGCCTTATTTGAGAAAAGTCTTATATTTTTACTTTTCTCTATGTGAAAAATGTTGAGAGGATTATTTGTGTACTATTTTAAGTATTAATATTAATAGAGGTTATTATATACATATTTGTCGGATAGCACAGAGTACCACACTATATCTGGCACCGAAGAGATTGTACAAAGGATTAGTGATATAGAAAATTAATTTTTAATAAATAGGCCTTGATAACTGGGTTATTTTTTTTATTTTATTGTTTTTTAAAACCTTTTTTTTTTAATAACTTCCCGATTACACAATTGTCAGGATAACACTTAACTGTATGAAGTACGATAGCATTAACCCTATCTACTTTGCTAGTTAATGTTTATTGTGCGTACATGTGATGATGAGTTTTCCAACACGCAATTGTCAATGATGCTGCTCCTGGTTCCTTTCAGCATATCCGTGGCACAAACACATCTATGGATGGAGATGAACATTGTACATATAGGACATGTACATGCATGGTTTGAATTAAAAGCACTTGCCCATGGCAAAGTATAGGCCTATATATAATTATCACGGGTTACAGTTCGTGGAGATGTATGTGTTCACCATATGGCCTAGAGGAGAGAACAATATGTAGCCTCACTGTTCACTTGTCTTATCAGGAGTATAAATATCTATACGAATATGTATGTTGCAATCTAGGCCGCATCAGCTATATAAATGCGTATATACATACTCACATAATGGCACCCATGCTGGGTGGACTGGCTATCTCCATATAACACAAGCTTTTAGACACATGTTTAATGTTTTAACTAATATCGTACTCGGACGTGTGTCTTGAATAACACATACGATTATATTGCGGGCAAATCGCTGACAATTAGAAAGTAGAAGTATATTTTCGAGTATGTCGAATCCTATTCAACTGTATTAATATATTTTGATTAGAAAGGACCGGGTCTCTGCATATATGAATATTAAATATATATATATATTTATATATATGGTCGATGTATATAAACATATTTATTGCACAGATATTAAAACTATTTTTAAATTTTGAAGACAGACTAAATACTCAAACTCACGAATTCCTTTTAAAATAACAGGTGTATACATACTTTCCATGCTCTATTACAAGCAGTATTGATAGACTAAGTTTCCTTTATTTATTGTTTTATTATTATTGTTTTGTTTTTTAATATATATATAGATATATAGTTCGTCTGGTTTATACTAAACAAAAAAAAAAACTATATAAAAAGTTAAGAAATGGATAGGTTCATAGTGTCGTAACTATATAAGAAATTTAGAAATGGATTGGTTCACAGTGTCTTAAGAAAAAAATTAGTTTAATTCTCTATAAAATATATATTGTCCTACAACCTTATTCGTATAGCTACTTAGCCGAGCGTTACGTTTAGATTTTTAATTTGCCTATCACGCTGTCTGGTTTTGTTGAAAAGTTTTCTGGTTTAGGCCTATACTGCTTTAGGCCTATGTAGTCGGACGGCGGAGGTCATTTTATCTGATCCCCTTGCCCATTATACTTATTACACACCCCTTAACACAATATGTAAGGCGTCATCTTTTAATTGCTGATATGTTAGCTCCAATAAACGATAAATATTGTTCAACTGCAGTCGAAAAATCAAAATGTTAACTTGTTCTTACTTCGATCAGTACAGGTGGTGCATCTAATTATTTGTGGCATATCCCCTGACTATGTCTAGTGGTAACACTTTAAGCTTCGCTTAAAACAGGAGACCGTTTAAGTTTAATTAGTTTATTTTGGTAAGACTGTTAGGGAATATGATTTATGCGTATATATAATAAGAGTATGTTACCTGGATTAGCATCAGCAAGTCCCTCTGTATTTCCTATGTAAGTTAACACGATTAACAAAAATACATAGACGAATTTTGCCATGGTTCTGTTTTCTCTGTTACTTTCTCGGTGTTATCCTCTAAACTAACGCGAGAAAGAGAACCCCAAATACTGTCACCTGCTCGCTCGAGGCACACGTCGATAGAGAACTCTATATCTATGAATACGTCCTGTACAGTAATGACAACCACTATACAAAACTCCTATCATAACCACGTGACAAAGTACAAAACTGGAGCGTGCTCACAGGCTTTTCGATCTGGCTGCTGAAACTCACTGTATGAGTGATAAATAAAACTATGGACTACCCAGAACCAAGCTCTCGGAATCACCTAGAAGCAAACGTGGTTGACCATAATGTTTATTGGGTACATCCATTACCGTAGTAACGCTATATCTTTCACAATTTATCTCTTAGCATTTATATATTTTATATGTTAGGCCTTCACGGTTCATGCATGGCATGGCGTACGAGAGTTATCTTAGTTCAAATGTGTTTTAAGCCGACAATGACAGAGACTGAGGCCTATGCATCAAATCAATTTTTGTTCTCTATGCATTACGCAATGCTTAAACCACAAGACCACACACACTTTTTAATGGACTCCGGTATCCCTCCCCGCCACAATACCTCATAAAATACAACCCATACCTTTTTAGTAGATAGCAGTTATCTCTCCGCAATTTAAAACTAGAGGGCGGTGCTCTCCCCGCAATTTAGTACTCAATAACGTACAAGCCTTACTTATAATGTACTAAGGAGCCACCACCGGCACCTAAGTACTCAATAATGCACCACTCCTTTTTTATCAGTAGAGTGGTATCATACCGCACTACTTCCAGATCATTTTTTCTCTGTAGTGCGGTATCAACGGATACCAAACCCTTCTTTATTATGTGATAGCATATATTAGCCCAACCACTCACTCACTCTATACTACTACTAGGAGGAAGAATTGGCATGTTTTATACGTTCCGTTGATGCTAGAACCAGAGATAATGTAGGAGGTCAGCGGAAGTGGAGTGAATTAAGTGAAATATCGCGGAATGGGGGCGCCACAATACAAAATATGTATGTATGTTTGGGCTCTCCTCTTAATACTGATCACATATATTCATCTGCCGTCTATGGTTGATCAGGATAGAGATGTCGTATTTTGATTGTCAGTCTATTCCTCGGATACATCTTGTGTATAAATAATAAAATTACAAAAAAATGTTTGCAGACCAAACAATTTGGCCCAACACAAAGAAGCTAGGTACAGTCCAGATTTGGAACTAATGATAGAATTTGTTCGAACTCAATTCAATCGGGGATTACATTATATTCAGGGATATGAAGTTCGGTCGTGTCCAGGCCCAATCCACATAAAATCAGATACTCAGTATTGTTTTCATTCGTCCGTTCCGTAAAAAAAAAATCACATAATAAATAAGGGTTTGGTATCCGTTGATACCGAACTACAGAGAAAAAATGATCTGCGGTATGATACCACTCTA
>JARFOD010143228.1:0-12970 GCA_031763545.1 Mopalia muscosa
TTTCTAAAACCCGCGCCAATATCGATCAATCTGGTGAGAAATATTTAACCTGAAAATTAGTGGTGTGAGAAAGTTTACATTTTTTTTCACGGGTGCCTAACAGCTTGTATGTAAGTTTCTACTTTACTTTCTGTTGTATTTATATGACCTCTACATATATCTGTATATTTAGAAGAGGTTCACATGAGGATAACTTCGTGTGATAAACTTAAGGGATAAGACAGCAGAAATTCATATGGGCACAGTTGTTTTTTCTTAATGTAAACTAAATAAAGTTTAATTTTTTTAATAACTTTTCAATAAATTGACAATTTGCAATAATAAAGAAGTCATGTTACAAAATGTAGTCGTTTGGAACAGATGTCATGAACTAAAAATTTATTGATTTAATTTTAAAAGTCAAAAGTGAAAACTAGGTCAGGACTCACTGGGTCAAGATATATAAGTGTAAGCTTATATATGCTGATGACACATGTACGCTATGGGCTACATTACTTGTAAAAAGTAATTTTCGTCATTATTAATGTTTTTATATTCTTTAAAATAACACAGGTCGAAACTGTTTTACATTAAATAATTTACAAATAGAAATAAATTTTACATAATACTCACAGGAGAGATACAACACAGTCTGTTCTTTTGAAGGACACCGCAGAGAAATGGTGCCATACGTATAAGTGACAGACCATTGACACTTAAGACTAAGTTGAGAGAACATTAGAAACATGAAATAAATATATAGTCTAGATGTATTTTTATTTTAGAGAAATAAAATTTAATATATGAGATAATGATGTGTATTGATACATTTATACGCCCTTAGTCATTTTACAAACATCATTATGTACCATAAATCTGGCACCTCAAAATTTCCTCCATGACAAAATGAAATCCTAGCTGTTTGGCTGCTTTTGACAATTTTACAGTATTTTATCTAACAAATGTTAATGTCTGACAAATGTAGATGCTTTCTTACAGAAAAATTCATCTTAAGTGAAGTTCTGTCTGTCAAAGACACAATTTTGAAGTCTAGTAAATAGCTTCTAAAATGTTTATTTTATGGATGAATATGAATCGATTTTATAGGGTATAAGCTTAAATGAATAATTTTTGTGTCTTTTAGAATAACGAAAATACTGGGTATAAGCTTAGTTAAAAATGTGGTCAGAGTGTATGGCAAAAATTACCAAAATATAAACCTAGAAATACCTAAAGATCTCTTTTGTATTTTTTTTTTTTTTTGAATAACTATTTATCACAAAAGTAGCTTTTTTTCTGTTTATAGATACAAATGTGATTTGTGAAAAAAAATGATTATGGGTCCTAAATCCCACTTATTATGTGACCTACCAAGGAAGTGTAATACAGTATATAGACTGTTTAATTTTACATCGTGTTGTTTGTTCCTTGTATCCCTCAACAGATTCTTTCTCTACATTAAACATATAAAGATATTTGATCAAGGAATATAAAACGTAACTGTACATACAGTCAATTGACAAGAATTTTAAAAAGAAAACTGTTTGATAAATTTTATTAAAATATCTGTATAAAAAGAAACAATCTTTTTGAGTATATGAAATTGTAACAGATTTCACCATATTCTCTTTTTGATATTGATATTTGAAATGTATTAGTTATCCTTCAAAGGAACCAGCTAGTGATGCTAGCATGTAATGTAACTACACAGAAAAAAAAATAGACAGGTCAGTGTCTGTAGGCCTAAATTGCTTAATTGATATTAATACAATCATACAAGCTAACTATATAACTGTTATATTATTTTAGTTATTGGAATTTATAAATTTAATTCCACAACTACCCCGATAACATTTGGAACAGACAAAACAATTTCACAGGTCTTTGGCTGAAACTTACGGGGACTAACGTGTAATTGTTGTAATTTACATTAATAGTATGACAATTCCTGTTTTTTATATATATTTAGGTTTAGTTCAATGACTTGTCTGTAGGAAAATCTGAGGTCATTTGAAAAAAAATTAATCTGTGTAATACAGCATACTGCTCCACCCCGACCTCCCCTTCATCTCATCCATCCTTTCACTAGAGTGATTTTTAAGCATATTTATATACAGTTGCGCTCTGTGTGTTTTGATTATAAACTTTTTTGTGAAATATACACATGTATCATGAACAATAGGATATAACACTGTGTTAATGTTACTAATGGCAGCATTTCCTATGTTTATTGTTTTGGTTGTTCCCGGTACTTCAAACACTTCATTTTTAGATAAAGTGATTCACACTTAACAAGGCTTCCTTTTTCAGATTGAATAGGTACATGTTCACTTGCACGTTTTTGTAACATTTCAATTTAGACAAGCAGGTGGTTGGAGGGAGCTTCCTGTTGTCCTGGTGCTTTCCTAGCTAAAAAGGATCAGGAAGCAGCTTGCTGATATGTTTGTCGTGTCTGTATTGCGTCCTGTTGTTGTTGTCCTTTATTTGTCCCATCCTGTCTTTTGTTGCCAGTAGTGACTGGGGTGGTTTCTTTCTCCCATTGGGCTGGCATATCATCCTGTGAGTGAAATACCCTCAAGTATGCCGTTAAACCCCAATCAATCAAACAAACAATCAATTAAGACAATATTATTTATACAAAATTCTCTAATCCTCATCTTATTTATGTACAAACTGCTATTGAACAAACAAACTCTTATAAATTCACTCTGTACTGGATGCACTAGTTGATACATCATACTGTAAGTATGTCAGAAGTGAAGCTGCTGTTAGCAGTGATCAGCATGCTATTGTCTATAAGGGCACAATGCCTTCCTGTTCACTGCCTGATTATCAGCATAGCTAATTCTTTGAACTGTTTCCAGTTCCCATAAGTCAATTAACCTGTAAAACTGGGCACCTGCTGATGAAACAGTTGATACATTTGAAGAACAAATATGTGTGTTATTGTTTGTGCAGATTCAAGCATTTGTACGGCTTAAATCTTATGTTTTACAAAATATTGATACCATGAGAATTTCTTGGTTGTAGGATTCATTGCCAATTTACCATCCATCTCCAAATGTGAACAGACCAGCGAATCTATTAACAGAGGAAGAACAGATAAAGATAGCCCAGAGAATGGGATTGATCCATCATCTCCCAACAGGTGTCTACGATGGTAGCAAGAAAAACAGAGAGTAAGTGGCAGTGTAATCAAACTGATAACATTAAATCTAAGGGAACTTAATTGGGATTGCTCTATGTGCTATTAAATTTAATCTGATATTAGTTGACGTCATGAAGGTCTATGTTTTATCCGCTATTGTAGATTTAAACAACTAATAGGCTTTTGATCAACTGGTCCCTGGGCAAAATGTTCCAAACATGGGAAAGTGTTATGTTGACAATCTATTACATATAGGTGTAATAGCGTTGAGTATGACGTTAAACCCCAAACAATCAATCAATCATCATTTCTGCCTATATTATTTCCCTGACAGGTGTGTGATATGCATGGGAGAGTTTATTGTTGGTGACTACCTGCGCTACCTGCCTTGTATGCACACCTATCACCGAGAGTGTATAGATGACTGGTTGATGAGGTCCTTCACCTGTCCATCATGTATGGAGCCTGTAGACGCAGCCTTACTCTCTACATATCAGGCCAGTTGACAATTACCGGACAGGCCTGACACACAGTAATGTACAGTATACAGTGATAATAACAACTTTTCAAATTCATAATCATAGGAAAAAGTGAATTACTGTACAGTTACTTAAATGTGTATAAAGGCCTGTGTGTTTGTGCTAAGGTGCTGACGACAACAAAGACATGTCAGTTTTGAGATTAAATTAAATTGGACATCATGTTCAACGGGATCTGTTTTTAACGCTAAAATTATGTGGATAGACAGACGGCTTGATAAGGTATTCTTTATTACAGAGAGTATAAAAAAGTAAAACCATATTTTTCTGTTGTCATCTGGTTCGCCAAAGAATTTGTTTTGAAATACCAGACTGAAAGTGTCAATGCCCTGATTTTGGAGGTTAGTAAAATGGGTTACCATTTGACCCCAAGTTTGGAATTATTTGAGGATATTTGATTTAGAGCTGTTTCCAATCATCTATCACCTGTTATCGGTGCAATCTTAACTATCATCCAATAGCCTTCTCTGTAAACTATATGGTGTAATGGTGTGATCTTATCTTTTTGTTAGGAAATGTATGGTAAATATGACCAATCCATACAGGTAAAATATCTATTAACTTTAGGACAAACTACAAATTCGGCAAGGTTGTGATTTTAAAAGCTCGGTGGAACCTGAGTCTAAAGGCTAAGCTGGGGGTTTTACTTTTCATTTTACTTGTATATCGGCCAGGCACACTTCCTGGCTATTCATCAGATACAAATACCATCTTATTTCCTGGTTTTTGTTGTATTATTACTGACATATAATCGACAAAAGGAGAATGCGTAAGTTAAAATGGTGTTTGTATTATAAAGTGACTTTTCCTGTATGTCCTCTCGGGAAATAACAGCAAGCTTGAAGAAATAATACCATATGAACTTGTGTCTATGGCTGTTGAAATCTTATCAAGCTATGATGACTTCCTGCCACAGGTCACACGCGCTGATTCCACAAGACATTTTAAGATTTAGCCACAAAGTTTAATTCAAAAATGTTCTAAAACATCTGTAATCCTTGTGACGCTTATGTTTCCTAAGTGAATATTTATCACACATAATACAAAATGTAATTTTTTTTAAAAAAAGATGATGACACTAAACAGTAGCTTAGCGCCCCATATTGCATTGCTGTATTGTAGATCCAGGATAAATCTGTAGTAAATGGTGGTCAATGGGGTCTATGGTAGTAATGTAGGTTCATGAAAGAATTCTCTGAATTGAGTAACAAAAACACGTGACAATTGTGGCTACAGAACCTTGTGAGAGCCCATCAAATGTCTGGTTGAGCATTACGAGGGGCTGAAGAGAAGCTCTGATTGGTCAACCAGTCAACACTGTTTTCCATAAGATCTTGTCGGATCTGCATCCAGCAATAGTAAAATTAAAGGAGCTTATTTAGATTTAGAGTGATGTTGGCTGTGTCTTGCTGAAACGAGAGTTAACATGTATAGAAAAAGTTTAAAAGACTGATTGTAAGATCTTGATAATGCTGTATATATTTGTACATTTTTATATTACTGTGCTTTGTGTACTCACTCCTTATACATGTAGTTATTTTTTATACTCAAGTCTTTCATTAGCTCACTCATTCATACATTACAATAATCAGTAATAAAATCACAAGCATTTTAATGGGGTGAAGCAAGGGGAGTTTCCACTGTACTATAAAACAGCGAAAAGGAACTTGTTTGTGTTAAAAGCCAGAGATGGGTCAACTTGTCTTGGAGACAAACAAAGGAGCTATTTATAACACCATATTGTGTTTGAATCAAATTTCATAAATATTATGAAAATATTTATTTAGACCCCCTGTTTCTGTACACACGTTGATTCGAAAGATTCTTTTCAGATTAATACTTTTGTAATATACATGTTATTATTGTCTGTCTGTTTGCAGTATGTTCTGATTTGTATCGCACTAAACTGATAAGTGAGAATCTGATGTTAAACATTTACACCCAATCACCCATCATGCTGTTGCTTTATTTTATCCATCATGGTGATCATGTTTAATTCGCTCACACAAAAGCTGCCATTGATATAATGACAGAGGTGGAGGAGGCATGTTGTGATTATATCTTTAGCAGGTGGTTGCAGCTATTGCAAAAAATTGCAAAAATACAAATTTGGCCCAAAAGTGGGTCGTACATAATTATAATGGATTGAGCTGGAGATCTTTGGGGAAACCAATACAATATGACAAAATAAAATTCTGATTTAGTCGAATGATCATTCATCCCAATTAGAAGAAAAGAATTTCTTTAAGAATCCCTGTTCATACTCAATTTTCTATGCATCCAATACTGCATCTTCTCTAGCTAGGGGTTTATTTGGAGCTAATCTACACTAAAGTTGTAATGAGAAGTAGCTCAGAATAAAACCCTGGGCTAGAGAAGATGCCAATACTGCTTTTTATTTCTTTTTTCTTTTTCACTCATCAAATGTCATTAATGATAAAGATGTTAGTTTTGTACTACTTATAAGTTCAATTTCTAAACACCTTGTAACATAATGTATATATCTATATATAGCTTTGACAGACTAAAGGGGCATGATAGCCCATTTGTTGGTAGTTTTGTGCTGTTCAGAATAACGAGAGACTGGGTAGTGTTCATTTTATCAAGGAGAGTCCCAAAAGGTGAAGCTTTACCTAAGTTCCACTCTTAAAGTTCTGCAAGTATATTTAAATTAGGCTGTGGCGGTCTTTAATTCCTATAAGTAATGTACTTTTTGAATATTTTTTTTAATTCGAAGAATAATTTTATGACTCACTTCTATATATTATTGAGTTGTTGCTATGAAAATTTGTTGATAAACATGATTTTGGGCAACTTGGTCTGTACATTTCCATTTTTATGCACTAGTATTTAAAGCGATGCTCCTGTGCAATAAAATGCATATGGGTAAAACAGGCATCAATTTTTGTATTGACATATGCGCTCTAATTTTCTAATCGAGCTAAAGGAGTCTTAAACATTGGGTATTGATTAAACTACAGTCAGATTCATCCATGCAGCCATGTCTTGTTAATTCACTCACTAAACAAAAAAGCTCCACAAATATTGACCAATCAATAATCTTTCTTTTCAAAATTTGTGCCTATGTCACATGTCCTATAGAGTTGACTGTTTATAGTAAGGTTTGCATTTGACAGTTCACAAATGTAATTAACCTGTGACACACATGAGTGTAAGTCGTGTGACTTCATCAATAGGGTTGGCCACACTCAAAATGTCAGCTACCAGTGGTTGAAGGAAGGTTTATACTTGTAGCCCTCAGGTGATTTTATAAGATGAAGAAACGATAAGTCAGTATCATATTTAAATATGTTTAATGGTAAACTTCCAAGGGATATGGGGGTTATTTCAGCCAGGAGCATCGCTTTAAGTTTTAGTTCTATGATTCACGTGTGCATTTCCTCATGATTATATAAAATGATAAATGAAATATGCTTGTAGTTGTGGGGCTATAACTGGAGTTCACATGTACATGTATAAATGATAATGGGATATATAAGACTGAGAAGAAATGTACTGTCAATAATTAAAAAATTTACCGAATCATTTGAAGACAAGAGTTTCAAGTTATGATGTCACAATAACAGAGTGAAGTCCCTTTGCAAAATGATATTGCTGCTGTGTACATGGCCAGGTAGGGCAGTTTGCCAAGATGAGACGAATATAGCTTTAAAATTGTGACTTTTGCAAAATATAATATCTCAATCTATGGTTAAACAAAATTTGTTATCTCTAAATTTGCCAAATTACCCATGTTAAAAACCATGAATTAGCCTGTCCTATTGTAAAGCTGCAAGAACGTTATTTCACAAAGGGAGCTCACTCTTTTGTCGTATCATCATAACTCCTCACCCACATGTTATGCCCTCTTGAGATTTCGTGAAAATTTAAAATATCCTTGTCTGACATATTTTCAAACAATATTTTGTTTTTGTCTTTTTTAATTTTCTTGTTCTCTGTGCTATAAAATGATGAAATTCTATTCTAACACAATCCTTTAACATACAAGTGTAAAAAATGTTATTGTTGCCAAAAATATTAATTGTTTTAATTTATTTTAAATAATATTTTGTTTAAGTTATTAACAACCTAATTTGTCTTTCATTTCATCCATAATTATTTGTGTTAATAATTTTCCAGAGGGTTTATATAAAGTTTCATAACTTATATACATTCTTTACTTTTGTGATGGGATGTTCTGAATTTGTGGTGCATTTAATTAAGCTACACGGAGGGATGTTTACTTTGTTCAAATATAATTTAAGAAAAAATTGCCTATCATAATTATGTTCTTGTTATTATTACAATTTTTGAACTTTTGAAGACTTTATTTTGTTAAGAAGGTTTCCAATTGTCTTTTTCGATTCAGTTTTAGTCATTTAGTTTACACTTTCAGTTATGTGCTGAAAGAGTTGTTATTCCTGTAATTCCTATGTATGATTTGATTCTGATATTTTAAACACGTCAACTTAAAGGGATAGATAATTAACAAGTATAGGTGTAGGTTTGGTGAATGAGAGGGTATTTGTAATCATTTTAATGTGTGCGACACTTCCATACAAATTTCTATAGCAAAATAAATTTCAAAATCAGTTACCCTCAAACACATTTATCCACACCACCATAAGCAACCAAAAGACACTTCGGAAAAAAAGGTGCAAAATCTATGGCTGATTTGTTCTGGCTGACGAGGTCAATAGGTCAATCTGTTAAGTAACCTGTGTCTTTTATTATGGTAACTCACCCAGACATGTGCAGCAATGTGGTTAGGTGATTGGTCAAGTGGGACACACCTCCAGCCATCATTGTTAAAATGTCTGCCCCCTTATTATTTTTATGTTGTAATGGACTAAAGTTAAATTTGGATAGTGTATAAGAATTGTAAAACAAATCACCAACATGCCAAATTAGCATTTGATAGCAAATGTCTTGCTCTATTCAATGCTTTGCTTCGTTTCTAAAGTTAACCATCACTTAAACTAACAAAGTAATTTTCAATTCTGTTTATTTTGAAACAGGAAACTCTAGTTTCTTTACATCGTTACTTAAGCTGGTTCCTGACATGGCTAGGATTTTACCTCATCTCATTTAAACCAAATTTAAATAAGTCACTGTCTCAATTGTCCAATGAAAGGGCAAGATAACAAATGAGTCCACAAAAACTGATGTCATTAGCATGTCTTGGAATACAGCTCAGTGATTGGTCGCAATTCTTGACCTACAAATGGATTCTGTATATGACTTTGTCAGGTATATATTGTTAATATAAAACTAAGGAACTACTAAGACCAGGTTTTCGTTGATTTTCTAAATTGAACTTATTTATTAATTGGTCTACCTGTACTAATGGGACTCTATAGGCAATGAGATTTTTTGTAAAGTTCATACATCGGGCCATCTTTAAATAATGATAGACCACTCCAATTAATTATTGAAATGCTATTTTCAGCTAGTCTGTGATATAATGATAGCATCTTTCAACCTGCTCCCTATAGACTGATAGCAGCGCTCAAGTGCCAAGTTTACGGACAATGTTCAACACTACTGTATAATTTTAATTTTAAAATCTTCACGTGAGCTTCAAGCAATGTGACAATTTAACTACCCTATAACTTCAAGAAATTGGGACACTATAATTTTCGGACAGACCATGCACAGAAATAACATGTAGGAGTAAGACCCCTGTGGTAAAGCCTATATCTGTCCCAACTGCTAGAAGTTATAAGGTATGAAATGCAGAAAGAAATGCAATTTAACGTTACATACACTCTATCTCTTTATAACTGTATGATCAAATGTAAATAAACTGTAAATACCAAACTATAATGTCAGCCAAAAAATGTACACTATTTTAAGTCCTAATATTTCAACTTCTTTTGTAGTGGAATTTACCTTAAAAATTTCTCAAAGTGTATTTATATCAGAGTATCTACGCCTTCGCTTGGCATTATATTGTTTTGTTTTCTTTAAGTGTATTACTTAATATACTAGAAAACAATAGATCCAGTACAAAGGAGCTGTGTATATTCAGAGGTGTTGGGAAGTTGTTGTGCATATATTGTAAATAGTCAATGTCCATATCCCATGTGTATATACTTCACCAGTGCTTTATTGTTTAATCACTCTTGACCTTTTGTGTCATCTCTCGCTCATTTATTTGTGAAATATTTATTTTGCGCTCTGTCCATTGTGCTAATAGATCTATAATATATAGCATATCATTTATGTGTTTGTTTTGTTTTGTTTCTTATCTACAGAGTTATATGTTTGTTAAGTAGGGGTTTAAATTTTACCCAAAGTTATTGCCTGCGGAACTATTTTGTCTCCGGAATTCACATGTTGGTGATTCGGTTTCTTTGCTGAAGCATCACAATGTCCACTTTCACCGGGTGGGAATGTGGCTACTGTTCTCCCGTGAAGCTGATCTGTTTGGAATGTCTGCATATAACGTCATGTGATTGTTCAGTGGGTGACTAGTGGCATGGATGGTGGTTTCATTCACCCGTTATGTTGGCACACCCTCATATTAGTGAAATAACAGTGTCTTTTAAAATGTCATTCGCCTATTTACTGCTAAATTATATAGTTAAATGACGTTCAAATGTATATTTTGAATAAATGAAGAGAGAAAAATTTGCCTGCCTCCATTCTAATATATAGCAATGTACTATATGGCGTATTAATTACAATATTATTCTGTATAGCAAGTACTGTCCATAAACTACTTTTGTAGTGAACAACTCGGGGGTTCCTTTTCCCTCCAGGTTTACAGAATGAAATTTTTTAAACTTAAATGTATGTTATCTATAAATCATTTTATTTGGTATTTTGGACACAAATTTAAATTAATAATACTAGTACTCTCTGTTTATACTTGTATATGTTGTGGCATAAGTGTTGGGTCTAAAATCCCAAAAAGCTCACATTGTGTTTCTCTCTAGGTTCTGACGTCCTCTTTGTCTATGTCGTATTCTCGCCTCGTGTTAATTGTATATGCTTGCTGCGTTTTCCTGGGGCATAAAATATAATAAAGAGAATTGTGCACGACTGTCGAGGATGTTACAAATAACTCGGTATCAAAGGATGACATTGTTTAAAATGCCGTTCGCAACTTCCTTTTTATGAGCCAGCGAGTGTCTTTGTGAAAAATCTGTCTAGAAACGGCAAATACACACTTTGATTGGATAGAAGCCTGGACATATCTCCCATCTTAATGAGATTAACCGCATATCGCCACAAACGCGATATCAGACCTCACCCTCTTGTTGGTTTTCGGCTGTCCGAGAGAGATCAAAGTGAACGCATTCAGACTAATCAAAAGCATGAGCTACTTTTTATCAATGTATTAGCTCTGTCGGAATCAATGCTATGGAAATAAACAGCGGAGAAAAACAATCTCCTTTTCGATCAATGGCTTTAATTATGCCGATTCTTACAGTTGTTTGCACAGCGAAAATATTATATTTGTGCCATACTTCGTTAAATAAAAGATAACTGTATTTCAATGCTTGAGCCTCCAATAAACAGATATTGATATGTATACAGCGGACCTTATTGAAACCAGTAGCGTCTTGTTTGGCTAGAACTATGATGCAGCCGCGACTCGGTGAAAAGTAGCGTTTTACATCAGAACTCACCTTGTTTCGCGTATATCTTAGCGGATGAAGTGATGATTCTATAGCTTGCATTGTTACATAGACACTCTCTGTGTCCAATCATCACTCCGGACACACATTTTTATCCTAGGTTTATTTTTACCTCGGCTTAATTTATAAACTGCCCTTTCCTCTCTTAATTAAGATCATAATTAAATGCTTTAATCTACTTGGTTTTATTTCTAATGCTGTTTGCATTGTATCTCCCTTTCTGTGCCCATTAAATGAAAGACGACTAAACAACAATAGAAGAGCCAAGGGACACCCTAAAGTTAAAAGTCTAAAAAATAGCCCCGAATTTTCGGAATTGCTTCAGCTTTCAAAGGCACTTGTTGAAATGATCTTGATTTCTTTATTGCCACTCTTTATCGGCAGCGGGCGGTTGGAGGGAGCTTCATGTTGCCTTGGTGCTCTCAGAGCTAAAGGGGAACAGGAAGCCGATATGTTTGTGGTATCTGTATTGCGATCTGTTGCTGTTGTCCTGTATTTGTCCCGTCCTGTCTTTGTTTGTTGTCAGTGGTGTCGCGGGTGGTTTCCTTCACCCATTGGGCTGGCACGTTTTTAGTACTCTTTAAGTCTTTTCACCTTGTCTTGTCTCCGTGGCTCTGGCCCCAAGAGGATATTCTAAGCGACTTCTTCGTAGTTTTAAATCGTTTAAATATCATTTTGAAATCATGCCAATTGAAAAAAAAAACACAAGTTCTTTCCTCTGAAGAGAAAACGAATCAGAAACGTTTAGAAAGACAAGCTTATTGGATTAAAACTCTTTAAACGTTGTGTCCTTTGGATTTCAATTCCGTTCCTGAAAAAAGTGTTTTTCAAAGAAGCAGCTCCATGTGTATTTGTATATGATAAACTTAAGATCTAATTGCTAATTTTCCTTATACAGGGATGTTAAAATTTTGTACCAAAAATGTCCACTCACAATGTCCTAGCATTAAAAAAAATATAAAGGACCTGCATGGATCAGACTTTCCTCTATATCAAGCAGATCGTAACACCCCTTCATCCATTAAAGTGATTAGTTCATTGTTTGATTTCTATATCCCTGGAACACCAGTTTGAAGGCCGATTTATTCCTAACCCAAACCGAATATCTGGTGGGCTAGATATTTATCAATACTTTATATACCATATAAATGGTCATTACCTTTTCTCGATACCGGTAAAAATTCGAGTTTAAGATCTATTTACAAACTTGTCTCTTGGGAGTTCATCTCGAACATGAGACAATTCTTCGATTTTAATAAATCAACACGATGGTGTTATACAAGAAATAATGCATGGAAGGCCACGTGTCTTAACCAGTCTATTTACTGTATTGGCCTACATTATGGTAAATTAATATAATGCAAGGTTATGTTATCACTCCAATAAAGAATTTTTTAAAAATCGATATATTATTATCGCCTTTTATCTGGATGTATAAAGTTGCCGCATCAGCTAGATCGTTATTTTTTCTCATTGTGTCATCTTTCTGAGTGTTTTATATACTCTTTAAATACTAGTATTGTACATGGTATCACATATATCTATCTAGACATTAACGGTTGTATATCCGGAACGAGCACCTTTACATCTTTTCGTCCTATACTCTTGCTTCAGCTGGGGGGGGGGGGGGGGGGGGGGGGGGGGGGGGGGGGGGGGGG
>JARFOD010143239.1:0-12970 GCA_031763545.1 Mopalia muscosa
TTAACAATAATTATGTAGTCTTCAATAATCAACTTGCAGCAAAATGATATAATCAAAAATGATCTTAATGGCTGTGTTAGTGTTAAGACAAACTGTTTATTGTCAACAATAAACTTGCAGCAAAACGATCTGTACAAATAAACATTGCACAATTACTGTCCTGTTCGATTTTAACACTATTTGTTTTTATTTCCATAGAAATACAAGGTGTTTTATGGATATACAACTTCTGGGTTTATTGATGAGCAACGTTTTGGAGCAGATTCTATCACCGTTTTCAAGCTAATTAGCTTAAAAACCGTGCTCGAATCTGCTCTGAAACGTTGCTCATCAAAGTAAATCCTGGAATTGTATATCCATAAAATACCTTGTTATGTTACTATCCCGTATCTAAATATGTCTCAAAGAAGTTATTCCAATAATATACGATACCAGGTAACTAGAAAACAATTTACCAAATATGGCGAGGCGTTTAGGTACGATCTTATACACGCCAAAAGGAAGTACAAAAAAAATTAAGAAAAAATGTAAAAATCAGTTTGCTTATCATCAAGGTATAATATTTAGGGAGAATGCGCGGCATTCCGCTTCAAAATTCTGGAAAGGTATTAACAGAGTGTTGAAAGGAAATACACAAACTCTAGGCATAACACTCGAGGAGTTTGTAAATCATTTTCGAAATGAAAATGAGTCCATGCCTATGGAGATATCTACAACTAACCCTGCTACTGTCTTAACTTCTAGTTTACATATTGATAACCTGGATAGAGCGATAACGGGAGATGAAGTTAAGGGAGCTATAGGAAAATAATAAAAGAATAAAGCGTGTGATCTAGACAAGTTAACCTCTGAAATTTTCATATATGCTGAATCATGTTTGGTTCCTTATTTGTCGAAGATTTATAAATACTTCTTTGAAAATAGTGTTTATCCAGAAAGTTGGTGTAATTGTATTATATAACCCCTTGTTAGCACCTTCTCTAAACTGTACTCCCTTATACTACATGCTAGGTTATATGATTGGGCCGAAACTAATGAAAAGCTAAGCGACTGTCAGTTTGGTTCCCAAGTGGAGTTTTGTTCTCCTTTAATCGCTTTCAATTGTGCTTTTTTTCTTTACATTCTGTCCCTCAAAATTTTCTTAATCTTCGCTTTCTTTTAAATATTTGTTTGTTTGTTTCAAATGTAGTTCGTCTAAAAATCTAAAATATCTACAGCGTGCAAAGATATCTGTTAAAAAAACACAATTGCGGATACTACACTTACAGTAGCCTACTGTCTGATATATAAATGAAACGAGACCCCCACCGACGCGACCCTCAAAGCTCCGGCTGGACGTGTTTTCGTTTTCCTCTCGTAGAGCCCTAAATACTTTAACTTTACCATAGTACGAAATACATAGAGGGAGTTTGTGACGAAAAGCAGCGTATAGCAGAGAAATCTAGGGAACGTTATTTACAGGTAAGAGACATGCCGTAAAATACTGTGAGAAGTCCTTATTTAATATATACATTTGTGAATAGATGTTAGGTTCGGCGGCCACTTTCACAAAAATGTTCCTTATGTTAAACTATAGGCGTAAACACAGCGTACGATATTTAATTGTCGAACGACATTTTGTGACAGTTATCCCTGCAATAGCCTATTATACAATGTATCCCTATTTAGAGATACAGAGTTGGAATTTACGTAACTGTGTAATTTCAAGTTTTCTCACTTACCGGCTATTATGGGTTCAGTTAGCACATGATATTTGATAAAACGGTACTGAACTTCCTATCCTGACACATTATCATGTATAGTATTAAAATAATACAAGTGAGCCAGTCTGATAACCAGACGAGGTAAGCTTTAGATACCCGGTAGGAGAATAGTTACAACATGGGCAAAATACAATTACTTGAATTTTAACCTATTGGTTACTTTTTTTAATAAATGAGGTTGGCCGTGTTCAGGATTTTGCCCACTTGAGAAAAGTGGTTTGAAAAAACAGACAAACACATTTCCAGACTCCATAAAACTATGTTTGATCTAAAGGCGTCAAGTAGATAACATATCCCACAGCTATAAACAACCAGTTTTTATTCAGTGCACCCTTATTCAGTTGCACATTTTGCCGATCATAATAAATGAATAGTGGGGACACCATAGTTAAGCAAATCACGTGATAACATAAAAGGTATGCCATAATGCTAGTAACAGGTTTATAAAAATGAACTATTGTCAATACATGAATATTCAATAAATCGAATAAACATGCATAAGTGTTAGGAGAATATTGACCCTAGATTTCAACTTAAGTACAGGCTATTGGTGTGTAATGTTACTGTATACCATAGCCCCCAGTGTACCGAATGTGGTCTAACAAAAAGAATGTCTAACAAACCGTTATTGCTTTAGTATCTTGAGCCAGAAACCCGTCTTATAAAATTCAATAAAACACACGGTTAACCTGTGGCATTAAGAGATAGTGCGGTGGTCCATCTAGATCTGTATATTGTAGTTTTCATGGCAAAGGGCCCTCTAAGGGCCGTTTGTTTGAAGAGTGGCAATGCTGCCTTTACTAAGCACTGGTGGAAAATTAGCTTTCCAACGTTATGGAAATGTTTTACATCTTGGTTGTGCTAGTGTCAATTATTGTTTGTATACACCGCCGTTATATAAGTGAAATATCCTTCTTTTTATAATGAAAGTTTATTTTACATATGTAAAATTATTTTCAACAAATGTGAAATTTTTTTTCACGTAAGTAAAATAAAACACAAAACCTAACTTTCACATATGTGAAAAAGAATTTCACTTAAAACAATTGTAATTTTACATATGTTCAAAAGAGTTCCACTTAAAAACATGTGAAATTGTGGGCCTATTACAGAAATATAGTTTCCAGGATATATTCTATGCCAGAAAATAACAAATGCTTTGCGAAAACACAGAGGAAGGATTAGCTTCCAATCAAATTGTAGTTTTAGAGCTAATTAAATGACATTCAATCGAGGCTGTGGGGGGACAGTCTGTATCTGTGAGCTTGGATGCTTTTATTTCACATATGTGCAAAATAGTTCCACTGGCTTTTTTATTTTACTTATGTTGAATTAATGCTCATTTTACTTATGTTGACTTCTTTTTCACATATTTGTTTATTTTTTTTACATAAGTGAACCGGTTTCAACATGTAAAATAAATTATTTTATTGTATAAAAACAAGTAATGATACACCATTAACGTTCTCTTGTTGAGTTTATAGCTCCATTAATAATATTGTGCCGTCTAAACGAATGTATTTACAATCATGTTGGAGATTACTGAAATATTTAAGTCTGAGTTCTGGGTTAGGTTTAATTCTACACCTTGCCCTTGCACTAACCCTAAACGTTACACTAAACAAGACCCGAAACATAACCCTAAACCTGACACTAACTTTTACGTCATATCTTACATGATGGTCTGGCCTATTACACTGGTGTCGTTTTCTCTTACAACTGATAGCCTACACGAAATGAATGGAGAGGCCTTAGTTGTTGTGGATTCTATTCCACACCTTTAACAAAATGTTACAGTCGTCGGATATATTAAAGTAGGATGTGCGGTCTACAAAAAGAGCCAGGGATGTGCGTCATCTTTGCTCACATTTAACATAATATGTGATTAGGTCAAGGAGTAATTCCTGTATCCTGGAACAGATGTGTGAACAAAGCGGACTGCTAAATCCGGGAAGATAACATGTGCTATATTAGTAGGACAGTACCTGTAGTCTGTCAGCTACCACGGACACAGGTATGCCCGGTGTAATTAATACAAAATTCTAATTATGGAATTATAATAGCAACCTTAGTTCCCCACTGTCTTTCGCTGATTTGTAGTTCCAACGATGAGAATAGTTATGTGTATAAAGTATAATACATGCTAATCTCACTTTGTTTTTAAAACATCTATCGGCAGGCCCGATGAAATGGTATCTGAAATTAAATGCATGTTTGAGTCAGTGAGATTTTGTCAGACGCCACATAGACACTTGCCTATTTTTTGAAAACTGTAGATACCGCAAGTTGGTTGCATTTTAAATAGGATTTTAAATGATGTTACGATTTTCTATGGTAGGACAAACACAAAAGTTCAATTAAATCGTTCTAAACAAAAGTTCGAAAACAATAAGCTTAACCACATTTTTTCAGTTCAATTGCCATTTACTAAATCAACTGATTTCTTCGGCGTCATAGTAATTACATTCTAATAAATTAACCAGAAAAAATATTCTGATTTTGTTTTGGCCGAAATTAATTCAATTTGAAAAAGGTTTTAAAGTAATTATAGGATCTTAACAAATATGTATGTAATATTGCGCATTATAATGGGTTTACATTTTTTTTTACCTGCAAATTTACCCAGGGGCCCTGCGAGAGCTTAAATTGAGTAGGCCTATATGGCCATACAGGTGTCATATGAATCTGTACATTTTCCATTCTTACTTTTTATTACACAATACGATTTACCTTTTACAAAGTTAGGCCTACCTGTATAGGCCTACGCCTAACAGCACCCAACAACAACTCCGTTTCTCAATTCATTGTAGTATTTTCTTTATTTACACGATAACCATCGAACATATGTCCCAATGCAGGTGCATATTAAATATGATATTTGTAGTTGGGAGCATTCAGAGAACTTGCAATACTGGCGATAAGTCTATAGGGCCAACTAAACAGGTTTATTTTGACCGAATTACCAGGAAGGGGAAAACTTTCAACTATGGGGATTTAAGCTGTAACCTAATATATTGACCTGTCCTCAAATGATAGCTGGCGTTAATCTGAATCAGATTTTTGTTTTCAGGCAGTTCTAACAAACGAGGAGTTACTTATACAGCATGTTCTCACAGTTCCAAATATATACAAAACATTTCTAGGTTATTGCTTGATAAAGGAAGCCTTTACTAGTATGAAAGGGTCTACTTTGCATGTCGTCTTCGTGTATTTTGAAGACCTGCTTGACAATGCTTGACAGTAGTAAATGGCTAATATGGCTTATATGATGTTATCGTGAAGCAACCGATAGTCTATAAATGCACGAAAATACGTTATGGTCTGTCGGCTGAAAAGGTCATACATCAAACCAGTATGCTTATGGGGTCTGGTAGACATAAATGTGCATTGTTGGCTTTATTGTCATTTATTCTAGGCAGTTAAAGAAAACACGTTGGCTGACAGCATGTACATGATAAGTACAGAGAGAGAATGCGACATAAGCTAATTCGCAGCTAACTGGTAGAGCGCATTTACCCTAGAACTGTTTTAAACAATTGCTGGCCATTTAAGATATGTTTTAGGTCCCGTGGATGTACTCCGTAAATAGGCAAAAATAGATGTGTTGGGGGATCTCAGGCGGTTGTGTGAACACTGTGAGTGGATGGGTTAGACATCAAAACCATTCATGTGTGAAGGTTTTGAGGCTCCGGACCCTGCAGATTTTATAACACCATCTGAACACATAGATGCAGTAATCTGTATCTCTTATGGTCTATCATACAATACAGCCTCAGTTAGAGATACAGAGTTAGAGTGCACATAACGGTGTAATTTCAAATTATTTTAATTACCAGTTTTCAATGAGCTATGTCCGATAGTATTTGATATACTAATATTGCAGACACAGTTTATATGCCAAACGAGACTCGAAATAGCCCATTATATTTCTTGTTAAAAATACAGAAATACGACTCAGGTATCATTTTTCGCTCTTCCACCGATACTGTAGACTTGAAATGTTAGACATAATACACCCAAGATCGTTGGAACCCCAGCTTATCAGCAACGCTCTATTGCACAACAGCTGCGTGTAGTGTCCGTTTTCCACCTTCTTTAATATTGATGTTCGACAGACAGGCTCGAATCCGTGAACGTTACATCGAAGTAGGAGAGAATGTGTGCGTGTGTTGAACTAAAGTATAGCTGCCTCCACAAAGGTCATTATCTCTAATTCTTAAAAAGACAAAAAAAAAAAAACGACAACATTTGCCGTTTTAAAAATGTGGATTTGTTTGTTTGACAAAGTATTTAAGGCTTTTTCGCTTATATGACGACGCAATATTCAATGCTCACTCTTTTAAGAACTCTGGTAAACTTGGTAGAATCCTCGTAAAAAAAACTCACAACCTAAGGACGACAAGCTAATTCATCGTTACATCGAAGAAGGATCAGTAGGCGAACCCGCTCATCACTAAAACACGGCGGCGGTATTAATACGTTTGGAAGCCTGAGCGTTATATATATATATATATCGTCTTTGTGAACTGTTTAAAACATAAATTAAACTTAAACACCGACGCAATTAGGTCAAAACCATACATTTGTATGCCGAGCTTCAATTTAAACGTCCCAAATTGTGTAACAGACTATTTCGTATCGCGAAGTAACGCTCAAATGCTTAATTGAATAAAAATACCGGCTAAATGGAGGTTTAATCACCCCCATCGAATAAATTCTGTATCCTTATGTATAAGGTATAGGCCTACATGACTAAAAGGTAATAGTCAATGAAAGACCGAACCCTTTTGCTAAAATGTTAAGTCGACAGTATGGATGGAAGAGAGAAAATGGCAGGTTGGTAACATATAGTTGAACGGTATTTTAACAAGACTAATGGGCGATTTCAAGTTTCGTTTGTCATATAAAATGTGTCAAAAAATTCAGTATCTCAAATAGTATTGGACAGTGCTAATTGAACCCAAAACAGTCGGTATAAATAATAATATATAAAAAAAAGAAATACACGAACCGTATATTTTACAAGGCTAACTATACGGCTGATTTGAAGTCTCCTTTGTCATATAAAATTTGCCCAAAAGTTCAGTACAATATATCAAATATTATTGGACAGTGCTAATTGAACCCATAACAATAACAATTAAAAAATATCAACAAAGATTTATTAATGATATTGTTATATCAATTTAAATAGTTTGGGACATTAAATAGTTTATAAATTATAATACTTATTATTATGATATAAATTTATTTTGTTGGGTGCAACATTTCTAGTCATTTTATTAACCACGTATTGTATGCCAATGATCTGTGTCTTCTATGGCCTTCAGCAAAATTACTGCAGAAGTTCTGAAAATATATCAATATAATCCTGACTTTTCATTTTCCCATGACATATTATACAATTGTAAAAAAAACTAGCAGTGTGCTTTATAATCTTCGCTCTCATTTGGTGCAAAACTTTTTCACCTCCGTCTGTTAAACTATGTAAAGACAACTTGGTATATGTTTGTTTACATGTATACGAGTAAATACGATAATTAGAAAGTTAATCCATTGAACTCAGCCAGTAGAAAATGTATTGTTTAAGGCATAGGGGGCCAATAGTGCTCAAATATATATATTCTCGTTCCTTGTGGATTGTATACAGCCAAAAATGTTTTGACAAGATGCGTGTCATGTATAATAACGCATTCAGATGGCGTATGCATTTAAACTACCTGCAAGCGGTATCCTTGTTTTACATGACATCCGATCTTTCGGTGAAATCTTACTTAAAAATGTGTATTCTTTCATGAAAAGGTTAAAGCATTAGAGTTGTATCAATTATATTACTTTCTGATATTCTCATAAACTCAGTAATTCATATCGAATGACATAATGTATTATGCTGGTGCATGCAATCACAAATATATGTAACTATTGTATATGGACCAAGTGTCTGTAATAAAGTTATCAATACAAATTAAAAAAGAGAATCTAGGTATTGTCTAGATTGTCTATCTATACATTTTTCAGTTAAAGTAGCCGGTATGACACAGTATCTGGTATAATGTTTTTGTTTGTTTTTCAGACGACAATATGTTGTATACACTAGTAGTGGTCCTCGCTGTTGGGATGGTATCGGCACAATATGAGAAGGAAAAGAAAATCGAATATGATGAAATTGTCTGGGCATTTCATGTGGCAGTCGGCTCCGATGTAATCATGGAGTGCCAAGATTCTAATAAAAACTACACATTTGAGGGAGACGAGATCTTGGAGTGGAAACGTTTAAGCTATGATGGAAACAATATGGTGCTGAATGATATCGCAAATAATTCCAACAAGTATACGTTTGAGCAACAGGATGGAGTGGAAAAGGTTTTATTTTCAGTACTGAATGTACAAGAACCAGACTACGGTCTGTACATGTGTATAGCCCGTAATGCTTCCTCAGACGACGTACTTTTCCAGCTTCAGAAGGGCATCAATTTTCGCACAGGCCCACTTATTACAGACTTGACTCTTAAGTACCGCGAGAATATCATCACCAGTGTGGTAGCTACAGCAGTTGCCGTGGTTCTCATCTTGGGTAGCTGTTGCTTACACCGTTTTAAGTACCATACAGGGACAAATAGTAGCACCAGTTATTCCCTAAACGGAGACCACACATCAAAATACCCGTCGGAACGTAAAGGTTATGACAACCCAACTATTGCCACTGTGGACGAGAATGTCTTAAGCAAGTCTGACATGGAAATGCAGTATAGAGGTGGTGCGAATGGAATAGAAGAGCCTTACTCTACTGAGATAAATTAATTTGTTGACGCCTGTGTGAACCCCTGTTACATCACAAACACGGACTATGGTACCAAATGTTTTTTTCATAACCAACAAAGCTGTAGAAGGATTCAAAATGTAAAATCGTTGCCAGGGCCATTTTTTTTTAGTCGTTCTGCACTTTTTGAATTAATTATATCGGCTTTACAATCCGGATCTGTATAAACCAGTAAATGTAATAAATAATACCCCCCCACCCCCAAACACACACATAGCATCACTCACACTATCACACACCCAGCATCACTCACACCATCACACACATACCATCACTCACACCATCACATACTGCGCAACTAACATGTACATGTATATTTTATATTCTTAATATTGCAGTGAGATTATCTTATATCTTAAATAATAGGCGAGGCCGAAATTAAAACGCCTCTTATCTTTACTTGTGTAGCTACATATATTTACATTGTTTTTTTTTTATTATCGTACAATGCATGTATGGCCTATGAACTGTTGTTTTGTGTTTTAACTGAAATTATAATTAGGGAATAGGTTATTCGGGACTTTAACGTAAGTGTTTTACAGTGTATATATGTTAACAAATAACATTCATTTACTTTTGTTTATAAGAAAAGATTTTCTATAGATAAAATATTCTATTTTACATATTTGCTCAATGTTATGATCTGTTTAAAGTTTGAACGTCCTAATCCGCAGGCGACCCAATGTTGACATGTGCTGTAGTTATTTCTCACGTGAATAAAAACAAAAGTTATCATTTATCTGTTTAGAATTTATTGTTTGTTTGTTTGATTGGGATTTAATGCCCTAGTAAAAGTTTTTTTTCGGTCACTTGACGGATTGCCGGGCCAGATGGGCGAAGGAAACCACCCTCCACGTCACTGGCAGGTAAAACACGACAGGATAACACAGGACAGGATAACACAGGACGTAACAAACACACTACAAACAGATAGGCTTCATGTTGATGGTTAAGTCTGTTTGATTGGGGTTTTATGCTGTGAGTTTTTTCACTCACACGAGGGCTTGCCAGACAAAATGGGCAAAGGAAACCACCCTTGACGGCAGTGGCAACAAATACAAGACAGGATATCACAGGACGTAACAAAGACCTGATAAACAGAGTGGCCTCTTGTTGTCTCTTAGCTCTGAAAGCACCCGGGCAACAGGAAACTCACGCCCAACCCTCTGCGTTTATATTTTAAATTGCTTCAGTAGATGATCAACTAAATTCTGCAAACTTAATTGTTTATTGGTTTGACCGGGTATCACCCCTTTATTTGGCTAAAAGGGGGTTCGCATCCTCACACAGTACAACACGGGCAGCGTATTGAATCTGATATTAGTTAGATGGTATCCTCCACATCACGTGTCCGGAAGAAGCGCTTCTTAGTTATAAGTGACTAACAGTCTTCCAAACAGGGCCTATTTAAAACCAGTTTAAAAGTTCAAACTTCGAAGTCAATTAATGTTTCACTACGTTGCTTGTTTGTTTGATGGATACGTGTTTAACGTCGTACTCAAGGGTATTTCACTTATATGACGACGGATAAAAATACAGAACATCACAAACAAATCTGCTTCCCGTTACCCTTTAGCTCTGTTGCAGCTTGTTGGATGTCTCTCTGTCCACAAGGTATACAACATGCATAATCAATCGTTTGTTGCATGATAAATGAAGAAGGTAATTCGCAAATTTATAACACTGACTAAAGGAGGTTGATTTAGTACAACAGGTGAATCGTCGAATGCACTACATCAACTCCCAGAGAAAAATTTATAAACAGATCTTAATACCACGTTGTTATGGGTAACTTACAGAAAACACCTCCAGAAAAGGTAGGTTTGTATATATGCTACATAGTATAGAAAGTATGTGACAAAACTGCTGTAACTCAGACATCGGTTCTAGGTTCAGACTAAACTTATCGTGATGATACAGGCCAAGTTTGAAGTTAATTGGTGAATTTGTTCTCAAGCTATAGCGTGTTCACAAACATTTGTGATAGACGGACAGACGGAAAAACGGGCCGTCGCCGAGTCCCCTCCCTTTATATTTCAAGAGTATTGAGGGACTATTTTAATCCATTGGTTTCAGTGACGCAATCAACTTCTACTGTTGAATTCTTCGACCTGTGTTTGTAAACATGCACAGATTCTGTATTTGCCTGATCAAGGGAGATCACTCCAAATGGACAATCCAGTTTTCCGTGCATTTGTTGGACTAATCATTTTGCATAGTAGCCTATACAAGTACAGCAGGGACGGCGAAAGCTAATCCAAAGTCTGTGTGAAGGATGGATGGGGCGGTGGCTGGGAATCTCAGGATTTTGTTTGTTTGTTTGGGGTTTAACGCCGTACTCAAGGGTATTTCACTTGTATGACGACGGAATGTCCACTCCACAGTTTCTTCCCTTATTACGGTGGAAAACAGGGAGAAACTTCGTAAAAACCACCCCCGCGATTGCCGGAGCCACATCATGTCACCCACTCATATTCCTGATGGTCGACAGACGGACTCCATTACGTGAACGGTAAATTGGAGTAGCATTAGGAAGCGCACACGCAACCACTAGGTCACGACCGCGGCCTGAAGGCTTCCAGGGTCATAGGTCGAGCCGTAAGCCGCAACAGTAGTGTATAAAACTTTGGGGGCTGCAATACAGGATATTGTCTGGTTATCGAATCGAAAGACCAACTTCTGTCCACCGATAAGTACTGAGCCATGTACCAACCTGATGAATGCTCTGTTGTTAACAGTAAGAAGATAATGCTCTGGATATCATTGACTGGTGGAAGAAACTGTCTGTAGGCTGATGTAGTGAGAGCGACTTCATTCTTTCCTGTGACAGCATCTGAATAAACATTATAGAATACTAGTACGGACACGATCGAACAGGCTCAGATGAATTTGAAAGTTGTATAAATCTGGCATCTCTCAGGATATGGCTTTATTCAAACCTTTCAAGCCAGTAAGATTCCGTAGGAGTAACATTATGGAAAAAAAGACATGAATCATAGGACCCTCCGCCTCACAACAATGCACTAATGTGAATTATAATACACAAACCACTATGGATCTATTATTAATATAAACCAAAAATAATGGAGCACCAACAATAAAAAGCAAGGCTCTAAGGAAAAACATGTAACAGGTGAGAACGATATATGCCCAATCACATCACTACTGATTATTTTCACAGAGTATCAATAGGTTTTGCTCCAGCACACCGCAGAGCAAAACCAAAATCAAGCTCAGATTTCGTGAACAGCACCGATCGCAATCTCACTATACCTACTGTCATACAGTAAGGCAAAGACGTACAAGCTCAAAGTGCGAGACATCACAAATCAGTGGATCTGAGTTATGTATCAAACCACTATGCACAAGAACATACATGCTTTTCTCAAACCATTTCCTTTTCTTACAGCTAAAACCTACATTATGTGCCATAGGAGTGCTTCGAAAGCATCGATTTTGCAGAGTTATATATACAGATAGGGAAGATGCCATGCGACATTTCATGGTTTTTTTATTGTGTCCTGACCAAGCCTCAAATGTTGGATTTCAATTTTTTAAAATTATTTATTCATCACAACAGGTCTAATAGACCCACTTACAGCAATGATAACAGGAATATATACAAATGAACATTTAAAAGTATGGTCTATATTAAGGAAACAGTATACTTTTACAGGATGCTTTAAAAGATAATGAATTGCTAAAACGATCTATATGTATGTTTCGCAAATAATTATGTATACATATTGTATTGGTAGCATACACCCAAAATTGTTGGAGCCGCCAGCCTATAAGCGACTTTCTATGACACAACAGTCGTGTGTATTCCTTTTGGTAGCTCATTTCAAACATTTTCAGACTCCAACATTTGATTAAAACCGTCGCCGTGTACCTCCATGCATTACGCAGGCCTACAGCCCGTCAGTGTTAAAAAGCTAAATGGTACTTCACCTTTTCAAAATGTGACTGCAAGAAATAGAACCACGGTTGGATTTGAATAGTATTTCAACTGTGGACAGAAAATCTGCTCTTGATCATTTTTTGCAAGTTGATTTCGAGCTCTGCTTTCCGTCATTATTTTCCCCTGGTCGTCTTATAGTCTCCTACTGTCGTTGAATCGGCCTTTTCCAGGTTTGCTACCTCTTTTTCAAATTCCTACTTCTTTTACACCATTAATGTCAACTTTTCAATTTTAAATCAACGTATAATACAGCATATGAACCAAAAAACTGCCATTCCTACTTGTCTTACTTTTCTTGCAATATTGTGTTAAAAGCAAAAAAAAAAAAAAAAAACCGAGTCAAAATAGGGTAATTTCAACTTCTTCTATAAACTCATCTAAAAACGAAAAAAAAAAGGCATAATAACAGCTGAGGAGTAGGCATTT
>JARFOD010143250.1:0-12969 GCA_031763545.1 Mopalia muscosa
GTTTGGGAGGGAGCTGTGGGGCCAAACGTTAACATTGCCGCTTATGGCAAATTAATGGTGGTCTGGGGCCAAATGTAACCTTGATTTGGATGCAGTCTGAAGCTAGCTTCAGTGTATGGACACAGGGGCTCGGTACCATTGAAAGAAAAAGGGCGAACACTCTGGGGTCGACCCAGCTTGTACCTAGTAAAATTTAACCAATTCAAGTCCACTAACCTCATAAAATAAATGCTGTGATTGGATAATGACGATCTGGGCCATCAACATTTACCCGTTCACCGCATACGTACCTAGAACTTACGGTATCTCGACTGAACTTTATATTAATAGAAGGACCATCTGCAAGAGGACGAAAAAATGATTTAAAAGAAAGGTTAATGCGTCTACAGATTCTATGCTCAACATTTTTGCCGGTGACATGTCACCAGAAGGCTCGCTTTTGGCTGACCGACACTGCGGAACAAAGCAGTATCCCGGCATTTTTTCTTTACTTGAAAAACTATTGACTAATTCGCGCAGGTGCATTGGAACCTCCACTAGTATTACTGCGCCATCAAATCGGATGGACAGCCCCATTGCGGGATTAAATCCCCATTATTAAAATCAAAGCGCCGCCTTCTATGTCTTGGATTAATATATCTTGGAAGATATTGAGAGTGTGCTTGATTAAGCAATATGGCTTCTTTCTATAATCTGTTGTGAAACCTGGTGATCTAAGTACCCACACCGTGGATGTTTAATTTAATATAAAATTAAATTAATTGAATTGTATTTTTCAGTCTTATGGAAGCACAAATAAAAAACAAGTCGGGATATATCTACAAACTGGTGAGTTCAGACGGGAGCATGAGGTCCCATAGATTATTTACCAACGGGTTCCCTATCTCTGCTGTTAACCAATCAGAATGATTACACTAGTTCACTGGAAATGTGTTAGTAAATCAAGAGTTTCGGTGCTGCTCTTGTTCTCATGGCCCAGGGCTGATATCCTTTTAAGTAAGGACAATTAACACAACATTTGATTGGCTGCCTAGAAGTTCCCATGTAATTGCCCTATCTATCGCTTGACAGTGGTACTCGATCCGCCAAGGGTTGTAATGCAGGGTAGCTCTGAATAAAACTTGACTAGTTATGATATCTCAGCGACGTGTGAAAGAATCGATTACAAAGCGTTTGAAACTGACAAGGACAGATAAGATATTCTGTGTCAAATCTACCCGGCGTAGGTTACCTGCTTTCAAGATTTGAGGAAATCGTAATAATAGATAATAGATAAATATTCAACCTTATATACGTGTGACTAGGCTTCATGGCGCTCCCTGATGGCGGAAAGTTGCCAATTGAAGGACGTAGATCTTGCGATTGTGTTGCAGTAACCAGCTGAAACAGATGTTGTTCTTAGGATTTACAATAAATGCGTGACTATTTTGTCGTACATTGGAGCCAAAATTCTTGATTACTCACTTTCGTGTAAGGATGTAAATCATGTTATATTTTTGTCTTTAATCATACGTTGACAATTGCTCGCGTAAATGGTTGGCTCCACTACAACTAGGATCCATAGTGAGAAATATTCACATTAACTTAACCTATGCCTCTCCGATAGCTCCAGTCGCACGTTGCCGGTACACTTTGTACGGCAGTCGCTATTTGGTCACAGGAGAAAACGGCAGTGTACTGAGAAAAAAAAGTTTTTTTATGTTTGGTCAATATTAAAAACACAATTTTAATAGCCTTGCTTTAAAAATAACACATAAATAGAACGTCAGATAATTTCAATTATAGTAAATTTCTCACCATCAAATACCATCTAGCTTTTGTGCAGCTCAGAGTGCAACTTTTGGATAAACTTACCAGGAAGTCACAAGGAGGAGCTCTATTTTTAGCTACAAATACGAAAAAGTCCAGCTACTTAAAAATTTGAAAATGTGTATCATGGGTTAACACAAAAAGGAAAAAATGTTAAATATAAGAATATATAAGAATATAAACGAATTGTTGGTAACTTTAAAACATGAATTGCATTTATCTACAGTTGAATAACATCGTAACATAGGCCTGGTGTTCTTTTACAGCGGTTATTTGCTTGGCGACGACCGCAATACATTCGGTAGAATACCAAATATCACTACATCCAAAGTGGCCCTGGTGTATGACCGAGCAGTCTTGACGTAAATTAGACGGCGACGGTTTTAATCAAATGAACTATTGTCTCACTTAATACAACATGCTATTCCCAATTGAAAATATCTACGTTAATGTTACGTTGGAAGTTATTTTAATTGTCTATGTACTTAATAGTAAGGGCTACAGGTTATTTCTTACTTTGATGTTATTTTCAATGTTGTTTGTTTTAGCGTTTTACATATGCAGTCTCTCCTGTGTGATCTCATGGGGGTTGCTGTTCAATACAAACTACATCCTGTTGCTGTGTGGACAAAGTCCAGCCGTTGCCAAGTGAGTAGATCTTAAATTATTCTCCCTTTTAGTTTTGTTCACATATTTGTATTGTATGATGAAAAACGTCAATTGAGAGAAAACCAACTATAATTGTAAACTTTTTTACATTGAAATTAATCAAATATCAACAGAAAAAAGATTGTGTTTTTTATTTGTTATTTCTAAAGAAATTGTAACAAGCACAGGATAGTATAATTTTTTTATTTAGTAGAAATGATAGAATTGTCCTTAAACCAAAAATGTGTACTATCATTTTGTTTACTTTTACTCGAGCGATCTTACTGGTCCTGGAGAAATATTGTACAAAACCCCAAGATTAATCTTTTATAGCAAATTTACAAACGATATCGAGGTAAAACTTAAAACCACAAGGAACACGTTTTATGCTCGCGCTGTTATTATGGAGCAACTAACTTCGTCTATCTTTGATGAATATTTTTCTAACAATAAACCAGTTCCAATGTTTATAATTTGTCAAAATCTAAAATGTGATTTAAAAAAATACACACTATGGGGTCGTCTGCTTCTTAAAGGACTTTATTGTCATCCATGCATATCGTATTCAATTCAGCTAGCAAAAACTAATAAATTAATAGTGTAGCAATGGTATAAACTGCATGGAAAGTGACCTGGCCGCTGTGGCCGTTAGAACGTGAAGCCTATGGTTGAGTCCCAAACGATGTAAGGAAAGCAACTGAATTTAAATTTAACCCTAATTTGCATATTTAACAGCTGTCTTTCATTGATTTGTTTTTACATAACAGAGCCACTGAAGACTTTATATTCTTCTTTATGCCAGCATTATTTGTAAGTTAGCACGTTTTTTTCAAACCACTCGCATGTTATTGTAACTACAGCTGGTTCGGAGTTAAGCATCTTTCTGTACAACAGCCGTTTTAAAGGACTCTGTGGCGGAGTGGTCTAGAGTGTACGCTCTAGTGAGTGTATGCCTCTGGACCACATATCACCCTCGCCTCTGGGGTCGGGGGTTCGATCCCTGCGAACCGTATGTAGGTTGGTATGCTAGTAACCAGCTTTTCTGGGTTTATTTACTACCCAGTTTTCCTCCTACAATAATGCTGACCAATGATCTATAATTGGGATTTAATCCTGTTGATCCAACATCGGATGAATAAAGAAATATTAACAGTTTTGGTGGCGGGATTTATCTTCATGTCAATTTGTATGCACAGTTTGATGACATCTCACTTTGATCAATTAATTACGACCACTGCTGTCATGGAAACGGGATCATCTATATAACTATGAAAGCAAAACAATGCACAGCAAATACATACCGCCAAATTGTCTTGATGTTAAATAAGGATTTATAAAAAAAGTCATTGTGATGTTTTAAAGGCGGGTGGTAAGGCTACAGCTTCTTGTTGACCCTGTGGTATAATGGTTACGGGGCAGCAAGAAGCGGATCTGTCTGTATGGTCTTGTGATTGTCCTGTATTGTAGTTGTTTGTTGCCAGCGGCGTCGAGGGTGGTCATCCATTATGCTGACACGCCGTCATATAAGAGAAGTAGCATTGCACAACTTTAAACTTCTAACGTAACCGGTGTGTATCTTTACTTATTATAAATTACAGACACACGGTCATTACCATACAAAACTGTGGCATTTTATTGCAGATTTTCAGTTAGGAATAATTAATGTTTTGATTTATCTCTGACGCGGGAGGTCTCTGGTTAAGAACAGTAGCCTATATAATTGGATGATATTTACGCTGTCAGCTACACATTTCCATAGAGAGTTAAGGTTAGGTCGTTGTTCACACTCACTAAGTACAGCATCGTCTTAGAACACAATCAATCAACAGATTTTAAGTTGAGTTCTATTTGTTTAAATTAAAAATTTTGAGAAAACAATCTATAACATATTGCTTCTGTAATAACAAAAAACTAAGCCATTTATTGGGGACTGTTTGTCTTCAGCCTAACAAAGTTCCAGTAATTTGTCTGCTTGTGTTCTATTAACCGTTTACGGGTTGCGGCCAATAGTTTTACCTTACACATCACATCGCCCCAGTTATCATTTTCTCTACGTATGTTACTTCCAATAATTGATATATATTGTTATCCCACGCTGCTACCCACGTGTCTACTTTCTAATGTTACTTCGATATAACGTACACTGTCCGAGTTCGCCTATCCACCATCAGGTATACGAGTGAGTCAAACGAGTTTTTCCACCCTATTTAAGAAAGGAACTATGTAAAAGTCAAACGTCAGACTGAGGGCTTTGCTGGGAATCCCAACGAAGGACTAAACTACTTTCGCCATTATCGGATTCGTTTAACTGAATATTTTTTCTGTTAACTTAGGGTATGTCGAGCAGAGATATACTAAAATGATAAACATATTTCATTTCAAAGTCATTCTCTTCCAGTTTCTTTTCGTGTTCCGACTCTTGCAAAAATATTTACAAGTTCAGGTGAGTTTACTTCCGGTTTTGTCTTCTGTTTGTTAAATACTGTCCTTAAAGTTTCTAGAAATTTTATGTTATACTGTCAACTGAAATTCTTGTGTCTCAGACTGCAGAAACAATATGATAGTTGTGATTATATAGATATATGTTCTTTTTTATCCTTCCTACATTATTCCACAGGAGAGCTTTCCTTGATGCAATGTTTTTATATAAATGTTTGAATAATATATATTACTACTCTTATATTATATCTTAATTGGACTTAAATGTACCAACAAGAATGCTGTGAATGGGACTAATTCCTTTAGGTCCAAAGGTTTCCTTTTGAAATAAGTAAATAAATAAACTTCAAAATTAAAGATAACACCCTGCCTGAGCTAATGCATTATACCTGACTAACACCTTTTCACCCTTGCCATAACTTGCTTGGAAAAGATGCTAAACATTTCACTGGGTTCTTGTAGTGGAAAACAGCCAATCAGACAAACATTTAACTGTCTATCATGGTGTCTTGACCATTCGTGTGTGTGTATCTACATGTAGCCTTTCAATGAAATAAACTTAATTACAGTTTACCCCCAACCAAGCAAACATTCTAAATGTTTAATTATCTTCGAAATCGAGTTGATGGTTGGGAGGGAACGTTCTGTTGCCCTAGTGCTTTCATAGCTAAGGGACAACAGAAAGGCGACCTGTTTACGATGTCTTTGTACCACATCTTGTAATTGTTCTGGCTAGTGTTTGTTTGTTTGTTGCCAGTGAGGTCGAGGGTGACTTTGTTTATCCATAGGGCTGGTTCGCCGTTATCTGAGGGAAATTAACTTAAGTTCGACGTTCACCCCCGAACACACAACAAAGAATATAAACGCTTCAATATCTATGAGTTTTATATGGTATGTTGAAATATTTCTTTTGCAGGGTATCATTCATCCAGTTATTGTCATCGGTATCATTGCTAACATTATCAACGTTGGACTGCAGTATGTCACACTGAAGGTATTGCGATGGGGGGTCAAGTAAGTAGATATGCGAGTAGTGTTGAGAAACTCTTTGCGTTTTTAATGCATGCTTACGAAAACAGTAGCTGCTATGCCACCATTATTTTTCTTGCTGGGCTTTCCAACAACAGTTTTGTATATAATCTCGAGTTGTGTTATGGGTAACCTACAGACATCTCGAGAGAAGGTAATTACCATAAGTATGGTGTATAAAATAGTGTTACAAAATGTAACTAACAAGATATTTAGCATGGGTTATGAATAAATCAGCTATATATATATTATTTTTTTATGGTAAAAATTATGGTTGCATTATATGATAGTCTACTTCCCCATAGGTAAAAGGTAACAATTGTTACCTCAGGAGGTACATTGCTGTTTTGTACATTTTGCTCATACCTGTATGTGTATTGACTTCTAAAATATTTGAACTTGAATATGACGAGAAATATTGTGTTAATTGACACGAATATAGGGAAAAGTACGGTACTTCATAGTACACTGATAACTCGCTCAAGCGTAACGTGAGAATTCACTTAGGGTTGACAATGTTTAGTCACGTGTGCTCAGTCAATGAAACAGTTGACGATCTTGCGTAAATAGCTACCTGGTATTTATCCGGACAAAACGTGACCTTGTCTTTATTCTCAAACACTGCTTATCAGATGAAATAGTGAAAGGTATAAAAGCGGGATTATGCTATGTGCAATGCGTTTATTTCGATTATATTCACAGAAAAAAAAATTGTAACCTTCAATATAACAATGAGACAGTAAGATAAACCAATCAATCGAACACTTGATAGGTCAATCAACCAGGCAATCAATCGATAACTCAACCAATCGAGTAACTAATGATTCGAGCTTCACGGGATTAAAAAGAAAAATTAACATAACTTTATTAAAAGTACACTTGTGATCCTCATTGACTCCGTTAAAATCTTTTTATTGCGAGGTTTCCTAATTATTATTTTGCATCACATATCGTGACCGTTAATTAAAGTAGCAAAATTGAACGGAAATTAAAAATTCTTGCCTTTGTTAACAATGATCAATTGAATGATATACTATTTAATGTTTCAAAGTGTAAAGCGTTTAATTGATGAGATTTAATAAAAAAAACAAATAAAACATGGGTCCATGACAACGTAATTTTATATATATCTACCTACCATAGTTAAAGGCAGCTTACTTTGAGAACAATGTTTGATAAACTTTTGTTTTATTATCATGCACTATTCAGCAGGCCGAGTTTGGTTGCCATGTCTTTGTTGTAGACTTTTGAGAGCCTCTCGGATATGGATAACCTCCTATTCTTATATACGAGGATCCGAAATTATATTCGCACTTGGCTTGATATGGGCAAGGGTATCCCCCGATACATAGCTATTTAAAAATCCACCTCTATATGGGTATCCAACTGGGAATGAGTAATACTGTTTGAGGAATCCGCTTGCTCTGCCGTTGAAATTTCTTCCCTGAAATTCCAACCAATTCTCGGGGAAAGATAATTGAAGCCATCTTATAAGTAATGTGTCAATTGTTTATAGATTGGTCATTTTAAAATAACTGGGGCTCCGATTTTTGCTCTGCTGGTGCTTTTGTCACAATTTTCTGAAACTTTGTTTAGAACAAAAATTTCCAGTTTTAATAAAATTCTAGAATAACACTTAGAATCCATAGACTGTCACCTTACCTACCGTTTCAGAGATGCTGCTTGCTTATTGGTTTGTTCTGTTTTTTAATTTATGTCGATACACCATCGCAAGTCCTCCAAATAAGTGTATACGTCTGTATGCCATTTGTTATTTTCGGATCTCACTATAAACGCATACGTACCACGTGATAGCCAAACATTTTCGCACGTTTCAGTGATGTTGCTATTTATGTGTTCCGTTGTTTTGTTTTTTTCCATTTACCATCATTTTCTATAAAAACTGTTGAGTACCCTTTAGGATTGAAAAGACCTATTTCCATGGACCTTTATGAACATTTGGTTTGGTATATCTTATATCCTCAGCATCTCCGGCTATTTTATTTTATTTAATTATAAGTCAACAAAACTAAATACTTCTTCTTTCTTAGTTACTACCTTGCGAAGCGGAATTTCCTTCTCTGTTTATTCCAAGAATCATTTCAGCAAATTCCTTCGCAGGGAGTTGACCAATCAAACTGGCGAAGATTTCAACAAAATGTGTTTGGATAGGCAGTAAAAAGTTTGGATGGAAAGCGTTTAATCACCGATACTATTCGATTGTGATCAATCAGATTGGGAATATCTAGGTATCATACTTTCGGCCAATTTAAATTCTATGATTGATATAAATTTCAAGTTGCAATATCATAAAGGCTATAGACACAGAATTATAACGATAATCTAAACGTATGATAAGACCTTTGGGACGTATATCGTAGTTTTGAAAACATTTATCTCAAGTTAACTCTTGTGGATATTTCTTTACAAATTTAGAACATACATTTTTTTCTTTTAATTTGGGGCGGAAACCAGAACAAAAAAATCATAGGAGTGTTATTGTGCAGCCATACCGGCATGGTGTTCTTAAAGTATCACCTATTCACAGTGGCATTATATAGCTCTAAAATAACTTTCATTAGGAGACTACTATTGTATGATTTTCAATACAAAATATTATTTGAAAGTCATTGTATAACTCCAGTAATAAGGGAGATAATCATGTTTTACTTATAGCTCAAAGCTACACCGATCAATAATCAAGCCAAAGCCAAAATCTGTATTGAATGTCGGTGGTAAGTACAAGAAAAAATAGCCTACAGGCTACACATGCCGAAGGAATATAACATTAAAGCAATAATTTCAAAGACAATAATATTCGAATTAAAATTTATGAATTCGTATTTATAGTAGTAAAAATCAGTAACTAAATTCTGGTACGATTTACTGTTAGTATGGAAAACAATAAATAAGAACTGGCTTTATCAGTCAATAGGTGAAACACACACTATGCATATTTGGCAAATGAACAAATATTAATTGAAAACAATCAAATTATGTATGATACATGTAGATGGTATCAGAAAAGTGTACAGTTTATTGGTAATGTAATGGATTGTGACAGAAAGTTTTAGTCTATAATCACTTTATACCCCCCTATGGTATAAAATAAATTTCCTCGCGTCTTTGGAGTATGCAGTGCGATTAAAACTTACATCAATAAATTTCCTCTATGAAAAGAACGAATCTAACCCTAATAATAAGATTGAAAACAGTACTGACATAAAGTGAAGGACGTGGAGTAATTACTTTTACAAAAATGAATCAACAGGAAATCGAATATGCTGACAATATGCATGCGCTAGAATCAATATGTGTTATATAATATATTGAAATGAAAATAATATAAAACTGAAAATAAATAAAATAAAAAAATTCAAAATGGCAGAAAGATGGTCATGATGGTGATGGTTAATATTTACCTTCTACTAACCATGTTGAGTCAATTTAAAGTTAGCTGTTGGGAATGTTAGCTGCTGTAGACACAAAATGGCAAAGATTGTACAGTAACCTATAAAACAAACCTCAAAGTAATATCTTTAAGACATAACAAAATAACGTAAATTATAATTATTTTTTTCATAATAGTTAGGGCCCGCGGCCGCTGCTAAGTGGTTAGCGTGTGTGCTTATTACTATTAAACCTACTTCAATATACAGTACATGGGGTCAGGTATATGAGAGAGTCACACGATGTGGCGTTCTCCAATGTAATAAGACAAGAAACTGTTTTAAATGGGCAACCCTCTCGTCATATAAGTGAAATACCATAGAGTACGGCGTTAAACCCCAGACAACCAAACAAACAAACAGTCTAAAAAGATATAGGCGTCTCGTTTATTTCGCTCTCAACTATAACGGCGAAATGGAAGCTAAGTAGAATCCAGTAATATTAAATTTAAATTTAATTCCCGAAAAATCTACCGAAGAGTGGGCAGGGGACACAAACAGCGGTTGAAAATGTGAACTATCAAATACATGTACTTGATATCACATTGATCGCACATAAATTTAGGGCTTGCGGCCCTGTGGCTAAGGGCATTTTGTTTGAAAATAACCAATCTGTATTTACTTAGCAATAGAGAGAAATTAACTTTCCAACATGGTGGAAATCTTTCACATCTTGGCTGTGCTAGTTTCAATTATTGTTTGAATACAATACATTTAAAAATTGACGAGATAAAAAATGCTTGCCTCGACTGATTTTCGAACCCAGGTCCTTTGGGTTACAGTAATATATACGAATATAAATACATATCAAATTATATATATATCACCTCATTCTTAAATCATGCTACCTATACTTTGATATGGCATTTTTAATGGAAAGTCTGGACGGAATTAAGTTATGACCAATCCACTGCATATGCAATGGACTAAACGAAGACCAAAACGTTTTATCAACAGAAAAAGAACACTTAGGGTTAAGCACGATGAAAGCATATTGTAATGTAAATACACACTCATCTAGTCCCATATGTAATTCCGTTCAATTACCTTTCTTCTTAAATAATATCTGATAGTATCATGAGATTAATATTGCCTTTGGCCTCAAAGAACTAGTAGAAAACTGTATGTAGTACTTTCCTTTTGCTTATTGTGATTTGCCTAATTCGTCATGTTTCTGTTTTGTAATGGTTGGGGTTGCTTCCCCTGATACAAATACGCTGATGGCGTTATGGCGGCCATCTCTGGTTTAACATCCCAATGATGACATTACTGTGACAATAAAGATATACACAAGCAAATCTCAAATACATTTGACATATTTAGCATACAAATATTGTCATAACAATCTAACAAAACTGTCTTATAGAAGGACGGATATTTAATCCTGCCAACACTATTTTTTGGAAGGTGAAAGTTATTTAACAAATTTTACAAGTCCTATAAGCCGTTACTAGTTCCATAGTGCCTGCTATTTTTGCAAACCCCCAAAAGTTCTTATATCGTTTAACATTGTATATTGTAATGAAAGGTGTCATTCACTCAAATCTATGTCTATTTAACGCCGTATAGACCCTTTAATGTTGAGAGTGTATTTAACAATAATTGTTCACTTATCTATAGATATTTAACTAATACATTGAGCTTTATTATTGTCGTTTTCGATGTTTATGAATACTAAGCACGTAATAGCTTTAAAAAGAAGCGTTTGAAGCAGGCCGAAGAATTTTGAATAGAGGATAAGTATCAGATGAAAAACAACGTTTTCCTCACACATATAACAAGTATTCAACACCAGAAAGATGTTTTCTTTATACAATTGCGTACATTATTTCTGAATAACTAAAAGGACAAATGTTGAATAAATGTACATGGTTTTCTCACATGTTTGTGTATTTCCCGGACAGAATAATTGGGGGAACTATAGCTTCACCTGTGCATATGTCTGTAGGCATAGTCTTTTTTTTAATTGCTGTATGATCTTTGCGTGATTTAAAACTTGATGAAAAAGGAGCAAATCAAGGTAATTGGCCAAGCTTTATGAATAAGTCTATTTGTTGCTCTGTACGTTTTGTCTTTAATCGCCTAGGCTGGTTTTTCTTTTTCTGTCTTCTTCATGGATAAATATATCTTTTCATACTAACACAATTATTTTTGCATTTTACTTTTTTGTTAATGTGCTGTGTTGGTGCTTTTGCAAGCATATCTATTCACATTACTGTCGTGGTGAAAGGGAATCAGGTTTTTGTCAAATTAAAAAATATTAAGATGAACACGAAGTACATGTGGTTGCAATTCATAAAAGCAGTGTATCTTAAGGCGGTATGTCTTTTGGCACGTTATTATATGAAAGCTGATTAAATAAAAACAAAGAAGGCGGAGGAATTAATTGAGAAGTACTACATCCATTTGATTGACAATGCCACTCAGGTGTATATAAGGGCAGGTGTTAGTCCTGAAAATTTACTTCAAACCCTGCAAACAGACGTCAAGGAGATCAGCAAGAAAGGTGAGTATGCCTGATACATTCTAAAAAAACTCGCTAGTGAAATTGCTCAGAAAAATGTCGTTTAACAAAACTTGATGTATTTTGTATTTTTTTGTAGAACCTAGCGACAATCATGAAACTCTTACTGGCTTTTGGGATGTTTGTTCTTCTGATTGGTCAACTGGCTGCGGAGGAATCCGTTGAATTGGAAGAGCTAGAAGAAGCAGAAGAGGAAAGTCCCCTTCACATGATCCTTAAAAGAAGTATCCCTGCAAGTAAGCGTGCAATGCATTTTAACTTATATATTTAATAGACGCTTATAACATAGGCATATTGTAGAGAAATAGTACGTATTTAAGAATTGTCTTGTTCGAAAACAAGATATAGAGAATATCCCTCTGAAGCAAATTGACTATTTTATCGAAAGGCAAATATTTGTTTACAAAACAAAACTATAACCAATCTTTTTCCCAAACACCTATCTTTGTTGTTACAAAAGTTTTTTTTTATACTACAACAACAATTGTTCACTTGGCAGACATTTCATCTCTCCTGTGTTGTCTGTCTTACACACTGAATAGATATTTTTACTTTGGGGTCGATTGTGCGTTTACTTATCAGTCGAAAGGGCTTCCAATACATGCCATCTTGTTGATATTATTTCCAGAACACTTAGGTAATATTGTACCTTAAATTTGTTTTCCTCTTTGGAAAAGGCCTATTGAAGCGTACACATGTACAAGAGGAACTAACTTAAAAGACCTTCTGGTGAAATTCTCTTATAAAATATCTCAAAACTGTTTTATTCTTACTTGAGGAATTTAGGGATTAAGTTCTGCTTTTTTGGATTTTTTAAAATTGACACCTTCGCCTGATTATCTGATGTTTTCTTACATTATACCTCAAATTACTGGTGATTAAGATTTATCCAATCACGTGTCTCTGCTGGTTTATCTATATCAAGCGCATGAGCTGATTGGTCGGTTTTCATTGCTCGACAATCCTTGACCAGTTTTGTTAATTTTGGGGAAACAATATCAATGAAAACATTTCGGATTTTAATATATAGGTTTGTGTATATGTATACAATTGTAGATCAGTTTAGGCTTA
>JARFOD010143261.1:0-27090 GCA_031763545.1 Mopalia muscosa
GCTTTAAAGTTAAAAGAGATACGAGGTGCAAATAACGTTGAATCCATATTACTTACGAAATACATTTTTGACCCAGCGTGGTACTGCTGAGAAAGGGTTGATTTTGACATGAAAATGGAGACAAGTGGTCGTAGGTAATTACAAGGTAAAGGCTATCGAGGTGTAGACTATAATCTGGAAAAGTTATATTGGAAAATAAAAGTCAGTTTTTTTTTGTCTATTAAGTTCGTATGCAATTGCTTGAGCTACATATCGCTTTAACTTATTGTATATAACATAATATTAATTAATGCCAATAGGTCTACATTATTTACATACTTCTCTTAGATTGTGGAAAACTAAATTGCGAAAAAAAAGCATTACGGTTTACCCTGTGTAGTCAATTCCAATTATAGCTTTTCTTTCTTAAACAATCAAACAAAAAATGATCTTTTTGAGGGCTGGTTGAAGAGGGGTGGAGTCCCAAAGCGTGACCGTATCCGGATCACTTGTAACCTTGCCACAGCATCCTCCAAAGATAACACCCACGCCCTACTTAAATAAGTAATATAATAATGTCCTGATATCAAACAATGACATATAAAACATTATCATGAACAACTTTTGGAAAACCGTAATTTAGGAGCCGACTTTGCTTAAGCCCATTTAAGCCTATTACGTATATACACACATAATTGCTACGTTCAAGTCCCAATTACCTCATCATAATGTCGTGATTATCTCAAGCACTGCACCTATATATATTCACTTTTCTGACAAGCTGAGGCTCAGAGAAAATGCCAAAGCCCTCCGGCGAAATGTTTTTGATGAAACAACTGAATGAGTATCCGGCTTATTACACCGCTTCAGTGACGTACATACGGGTTATTGACAGCCGCACATGCCCACGCCGGGTGACTCAACGTTTAATTGAATGGGAGAAGTTGTACCGAAGAAGTCCTATAAATCTCTAAATGTGCTTAATTGTCATTTAATACAAAACATGTATTATTGCCACCTATAAACCAAATAAACACATGTTTATATAGCGGTGGAAGAGATATACTGACTCGGAAACAACGAAACTTCAGAGTGCGAAGGATTATAGTGGGAGAAAATAACACGGAGTTAGGACATACGCGGATCGTAATTGAGTCGCACTGCTGCTTCAACCTGCTTGGTTCATAAACTGTCACAAATCACCGACCCTCGGACTATTCAGCGGATACAGAACAGTGGTCAGAGGGTAGACACCAGGCCTAAACCAGCTGACAAAATTTGTACAACTGTAGATATTTTAGGGAGCGTGTGGGTTAAATCTATGCCTAATTTACCAATACTATAATATAGTGACGTGTCTATTGAAGTCATGGTATAATTTTTTTTATGATAAGGCTTGTTCCTGTTAATATAAAAAGGTGAACAAAACACTTTATTGTTCAATCAACAACTAGGACTCGACAGTAAACACTTCTGCTTCTGTGTGACAAGCAAAAGGCTATTTACAGAACAGTTCTCCTTCTGTGAGCTTCCGCAAAGATAGAGCTAGTTTTAGAAACGCAGGAAGGAAATCCATTAGAGTGTAAGGAATTTGCTCCTAAGTGGCCTATTGATACAGTATATAAAGCTAAGCAGAAAGTTGTCTGGAGCAGATATTCTCAGCCGATTAAGAGATTTACCAAATACTGTCTGGTTTCCGACGCTACGGATTAACTCGGAATCCCTTAAAAAGATGAAGGGAACAACCTCACAGGTGTTGTTTGCAGTGTCTGCAGCTGTTTTCATCGCATTTATTTTCAATGCAAACGAAGTGTATTCAATCCCTCTACAGCTAAGTGAGTATACCTTGGGTCTTACTTTTTTATTGTAAATGAGAGATAAAAAATAGTTTGATTAATAGGGAAAACCTGTATATACTGTCATTATCTGCTTATTAATTATCTTCATTCACATTGCGCCGCAATGTGGCTGGTGAAATCAACTATACTCGGGCAACCACTGCATGTAGGTCTGGATAAAGAACTGCAACAGTGGTAGCTTTGAATTATTTATTTATTGATTGATTGATTGATTGATTGGATTGATTGATTGATTGGTTGATTGATTGATTGATTGATTGATTGATTGATTGATTGATTGATTAATTGATTGATTGATTGATTGATTGATTTATTGATCGATTGATTGATATTTGACACCGTGATTAAGAGTATCTCACTGATATGACGGCAGTGTATTCCAACAATATTTGGCATAAGGTGTGTAGTGTTTTGATAGTGTTGGAAAGTTTCAAACAAACAGCTCCTAGCCAGTAGGCGGTATTTAAATTAAAGAGTACATATGAATTAACTTGAGCAAACGCAATAGTACTTTTTACAAGATCTTGAAGCATTATATTCCCTACTGTGAATTCCAGTATCACGGGTCGAATTGGACCAGACCTAACGCACAGCAGTGTTATATTTCTATTGTACAGAGTTTCCACTCGCCTGAGCACGAACTAGTCTCTATCTATCTAGATGAATAAGAAAAATGAAATAGAAAATCTGAGACGATATAAGAATATTTGAAAAACACACTGAACCAACGCCCAGGTCCTGCCCAATGCTTTGAATGCTTTGTGGAACATTTCGTGTAGATCGGCACTTACAGAAACAAGCTTATAGGTATATAATACCGTCATCCTAGAAAGTAGCTAGCTAGTTCAATATTTATGACGGGTATTTTCCCCCGTTTTGTTTGGCTTTGTGGAGTGATCAAGGTTCCTTCTGAGTTATCTCTATTATACACACTAAAAACTCATAGGCACAATGTTTAGGACAACCACAAAAAAAAACCCAAAAAATTACATGAACACATCATGTTATTGTTCGAATCAAGTTCAATACTTTTCCCTCCCGCTATTAATTTGTTTCGAGAGTTCAATATCGGTTTCATGCTTTAACTGTATATGTGGAAAAGTTTAAACATTTGACTAAAGTTTTTAATATTTAGTAATGAAATAGTTCGAAGTTCGGTTTGACTTTACTCTTCATCATGTGAATTCAGCCGACAACTCATGTCGGAACATCCTTCGACTCTTTCCGTATCGGTACAGTTATCTCCGAGGTGAATGGAAGCAATAATACTACAAGAAAATCTGTAATGTTAAACGCCGGATGTTTTGTCGCGCATGCGTCGAAATCAACCAAAGTACTTCGCGGATTTGTATTATAAAAACCCACATCAAACAAGCCGTTTTCTTGACTAAAATCTAATTTAAACAAAACACTGTACCTTTTTCATGTATGACTTGCTGCAAATAATTCAAATTTCACCGCTGTAAGTATTTTTAAAATAATGTAGCTCCACTGACGTCATCATATCAACGCAAGAATAGCCGCCAGATGTAAACAATAAACACGTGGATATGGTAAAGTAAATATGTACGAGTTACTTCCCTTTAAATTAACCGCATTACGTGAGAGGTTATTTAAGGTATGGAAATGGCCGAGGATGTTGAGATATGCCGACAACTGTCTTAACTGTAGTTGCAATAGTTCGAAGTTTTCTTTGAGTGATAAAAAGTTCGACAGTCGGCTTTGATTTTTTATAATTTGGTAATGCATTCTGGGTGGTGGAAAATTCTGTACTTTGACGTTGTAGTCTTGTGCTATATGTTCCCAGCTTAAACATTCTGTCATTACGGAATACTGGAGGAACATATTTCGTCCAACTCATATTTTGTGGCAGTGTTAATATGGCTACCGGTACTTCTTTTTAGAGTACATCACCCTGATATAAGTAAAATTCTTTTAAGAAGTGTTCTTAACACTTATGAACCAATTGGCAGATCTACGTTTGGCCGGAGATTTTATCTATATATTAGTAATACGATTTTTCAGTATAAATGACCATTGACCCATATACAAGGATGATTGAAAACAACAATTAAATACATGCGGGTTGTTTTGACTTACAAAATTTAAGCAGGCAAGATGGAAAGTAAATATATGCTGTGTTTCAATCATGCATTCAGTACCCTATGCACGAACATCAGAAGGGACAATATTAATATATTGCAAAAACGTTTGACATTTTTCATGAGCTTCTTTTGTTGAGGCCGGTTGCTAGGTGGTAAGCAAGTCTGCTACTAATCCTTCCGCAATACCGCCCAAGGATTCGAGTCCGCCTCTCGACCATCACCCAGCAAACCAAACAACGTTGCGACAACGTTTTATTTTGGTCGTGCAACGTTGTTGCAACGGGATTTTGTGGACTACCAGTTAGGTTGTTACAACCTTAGAATACAACCACACCAAAACGAAATAGAAACGTAATAGCTACGTTGTAATAACGTTGTTGCATCATAAAACGTTTTGACAACATTGTTATTACGTTGTATTAACTTTCTACCACGACACAACAAAGTCACAAGCAGTCTTTTTGTGTTGTTATAACGTTAAACTTCGACGTTTCCTGTCACGTTATAATAACGTTGTAACTGATAGAAACTAACTACCAAAGTTCATCGTTGACTTACGTTGCAGTATCGTTGTTATTTGGATACTCTACAACGTTACGATTGTATTGCTAGTATACAACGTTGCGGCTATGTAGTGTGTTTGCTGGCCATTTATATGAATTAGTCACGTGATGTGGCACCGGCAATTGCAGTGGTGTTTTTTTTACGAGGTTTCCTCCCGTTTTTCTGCCGTATTTAAACATTGAACAGTGTAATGTGGACAGTCTTTCGTCATGCAAGTACTAAAAAAATGCGAAACCCACCACCAGAAGCGGCCCTTACACCACAGTTAAGTTCTAAAAAGCAATTACGCTGAGTTATATTGTATATGGCAAAAAGTTCGACAATTGGTTTGTGTTCTATTCTATGTGTGCAAAAAAGTTCGACAATTAGCCTGTGTTCTATTCTATGTGTGCTAAAAAGTTCGACAATTGGTTTGTGTTCTATTCTATGTGTGCTAAAAAGTTCGACAAATGGCTTGTGTTCTATTCTATGTGTGCTAAAAAGTTCGACAATTAGCTTGTGTTCTTTTCCATGTGTGCTAAAAAGTTCGACAATAAGCTTGTGTTCTTTTCCATGTGTGCTAAAATGTTCGACAGTTGGTTTGTGTTCTATTCTATTTGTGCTAAAAAGTTCGACAATTAGCTGGTGTTCTATTCTATGTGTGCAAAAAAGTTCGACAATTAGCTGGTGTTCTATTCTATGTGTGCTAAAAAGTTCGACAAATGGCTTGTGTTCTATTCTATGTGTGCTAAAAAGTTTGACAAATGGCTTGTGTTCTATTCTATGTGTGCTAAAAAGTTCGACATTCGGTTCAAATTTATATGGTGTCAACTTTCTACATTCGACCAATTAAAGACTTCGGACGTGACTTTTAAATGTACAGGCGGTAAACTGTCTGACATTTGGAACATATAATGATTTTACAGATCATACGCAAATTTCCACCACCTTTTTTTTGTATATTTGACTAAAGATATTTTGTCTAGCCGGACAAACATGTTGTATGGACTTGAATCCACTCCAACGTTTCACACAGTTCTACTGTAGGCCTATGGCTCGAAAACAATTTTAAATGATTTAGTGACATGAGATTTACTGTCATAATGGCGGTATAAAGTTATATATCTCCTTGAAATTTAATGCAAAGGTTAGACGATTTGTATATTCGGTTTGGATTTTTGGGTTTTACGGTCGACAGTTAGCTGGATATCTTCTCACATGGCTTTAGGGCGTTCGACATTTAAGTATAGGCCTACTTCTTAAAGGAGAAGACACGCGATTTAGTGGGTTTTGGTCGTTTTTAAATACGATTTTAGTAACATAATAGCCCTCAAATTAAGAAACTAATTAACATTAACCCAGCAATTAAAGTTTAACAAACCGGAAGTGATGCGCGTACCGGTAGTGGAAGTGATGCACGTAGTGCAAGTGACACACAATAACAACACCATTTCATATGCTATAGCTACGATAGACTTATCATATCTGAGTCAAGTTCTACTCTAAAATTATTTATCCGGCAGATTAATTACCGTAGGGGTTTGTACCAAATTATTTTCAGGAAAAAACTAGAACCAAAGAAGAAAAATATAAATATAAAAGAACGGTATATACAGCAGTGTGAAAGCTTGGACGTTATAGACTTGTCTTATACAGTCAATATGCAGGCATAGTCGCACAGAAAACAAGTCGCGGCATGGTGTTATGAATGACCCGAATTGTCACTTGATAAACGTAAAAAATCAATACAAAAATGGTCAGGACAGCTTGATTTAACAGGTGTTAACATGAATGAGAATCAAAAACTTTCCATATCAGCTTAGGCTCTTTTTCTGCGCTAAGCTTACTGGAACTGGGCTGCATGGGGATCAGTGAAAAGCTCTACGTCTTTCCCCCCGTTGTTGACTAGCTGAACAGGCTAAAGGGCCCTGCCTTCTTTCTGTTTGGCGCCGAAGCACCTCGCACCTCCCAATGTATTCCTGCATATCCGAGCCTTTTGGTATGGGCCAAATAAAATACATACGGTATAATTGTAATATTTTAATTACTAACTTAATTGTAATTAGTTCCTTGACCTGAGGGATGTTAAGTTACTAAAATGGTATTTAAAAGCGATCAAACTTCACTAAAAAAAATCGCGTGCCTTCTCCTTTAAATAATAAAAAAGTCCAGTTAAATGTATGAAGTATATGAAGGGGTGGAGGTGGGCCAAAAAAGCCTATAATTAAGAAATCCTTAGTCCCTTGTACTTTACGTCATTATTAATTGTTAGATAACCTAGATACAGGTATCTGTCAATGACGTCTGTACTGCTTTGATGATACAACTGGTTACATTTTAGGTTTACCAGTTTAGACATCTTAGCTTAGCCAAACTTAAAGGTTTCATTTACAGTTCTTACATCCATATATGCTTATCCACTGGCGCTCATGTCATCCAATCTTTCTTTACGTTTTGGTATCGAAGTTTAACCAAGATGGCGCCTTGTGATACCTTTTTGTATTGATAAATGTACGAGTCAATCTTCAAAGGAAATAGCTAGCCAGTTATAACCATATAACCATTAATGCACACAGTCTCGTTTTAGTGAACCTACACTTGAACAAAAATATATAGGTATGCATTTTTGTATTGTTTACAATTTTTTTGTTTTAACTTCAGTATGCACGTTGACATATCTGTTTACATATAACACATTTCCGTATTTTTTTTAAACTGAGGAAATACATTCAAATATCAGCCATGATTCCGATGAATGGAGCAGTGAGACTTGATGGGGCAATTTCTATAAGGTTACCTTTTTGTAGAAATGTTGGTTTAATTGTTTTGATTATTTATTTTATTTATTTATCGAATGTTAGATTAACAGTGTAACATTCATTGAAGAACATTCTTGCCCGAGGAAAACTTGGTATAGCCCAGAAACCCCCGACTCTGGTATACCATCCCAAATACGGCCGACGGGAATCGAGCCTGCGACCCTTGGTGTGTGGGATTTGTGTATTTGGTGGTTTGTTCGATTGGGGGTTAACGCCGTATTAAGGTTATTTCACTCACATAACGTCGTGCCAGCCCAGTGGGTAAATGGAAGCACCCCAATATATCCAATATGGTATCAGGAATCATATTTGCGTCTAAGTGTAGAAGGGGTGTGGGTGGTATTGCGATGTACTTGAATAAGGGCTAGCAGACGGTCACAAGACATACATATGGCTGTTATGGTTATGTTGAGAGATTATCTCCTCAAATAAAATGCAGTGTCCTCAGCGATTGATAGCCGGGTAATACGGAATTCGTCGAATTATATCTGTCTATATACAGTAAACAGAGTTACGACATTGTGGCGTATGGAAACGTTTGGAATAATACCTACCTCTGGATCAAAAATAATGTTGAATCCGTGTGGCCGCTTACTTTGCTTTAAAGCGCTTTTGCCCCTTCATTGAATATTCAATGGTTTGCCTTATACATAAAACATGCACTCCAAAGCAAATTAAAGAACGTGGCGATCATTTCCTGCAGTGCTGTGTAGATTTTGAGAAATATTGTTACCATCCTACGCGTTGGGGCTCATACGGCCAGCTTTGTCTAGTGGTTCACCCAAATCTAGCGCTTATCACGGGAAGATACTTTAAATCGACCAAAAGCGAGAGTAATGATTGACAAATTTAGCTAATGTTGAGTACAGATAAAATGTTGTTTTTTTCGTTTGTTAAACAAAATGTTTACTTAAGCTTTGAAAAGTTTCGTCAAGCGAAGTCCTCATTCAGAGTTTCACTGTACTTTATGACGCTCGCCATAGCGGTGTCGCTTGCTATATTGACTGTCAACCCAGTCCTCAGCCAGATTTTAACAAATCATCTACCAGTTCTTTATACACGGATTGTGTTTGCTATGTGAAATAACGTAACCCTTTACATCGTTAACCGGAAGCGCCATTATAAACTGCTTTCAAAATACACATTGTTGCATTTTGACACAAGAAGGTATGCAAATATACCAAGGGATTAAAGAAAAGGCAAAATGTGTAACTCGGATAACCAGTATCATTTTGTGTTGATCTGACACATATATAAAATGCTTAGAAATCAATTTAAACCTGAAAATATTTACGACATTTAATATGGTTCTAATGGAACCCTATAAGGTTCTTCAGGCACGGTTCGTGTGGATCCTTTTTTTGGTTCAGTATGGAACCCTCACAGCAACTGTTTCAAGTATTTTTCCCTGTCTTTTTGTACGAAACAACCGTTTTTGTCGTAAAGCTTCCATATAGAACTATTCTGGTTCCACATTAAACCATCTTCTTTTCTAAAGAACCATCAACGGACCAGTATTTCGGCGACCGAAATATAATAACACAATAACCCCCAACAAATGACGACCGAAATATAATAACACAACAACCCCCAACAAGTGGTGACCTAAATATAATAACACAATAACCCCCAACAAATGACGACCGAAATATAATTTACACAACAACTCCCAACAAGGGGCGACCGAAATATAATAACACAACAACCCCCAACAAGTGGTGACCTAAATATAATAACATAACAACCCCCAACAAGCGACGACCGAAATATAATAACATAACAACCCCCAACAAGCGACGACCGAAATATAATAACATAACAACCCCCAACAAGGGGCGACCGAAATATAATAACATAACAACCCCCAACAAGCGACGACCGAAATATAATAGCACAACAAACCCCCACAATCGACTACCGAAATATAATAACACAACCACCCCCACAATCGACGACCGAAATATAATAACACAACAACCGCAACAAGCGGCGACCGAAATATAATAACACAACAACCCCAACAAGCGACGACCGAAATATAATAACACAACTACCCACAACAAACGGCGACCAAAATATAATAATACAACAACCCCAAACAAGTGACGACCGAAATAATATAACACAACAACCCCCAACAAGCAACGACCGAAATATAATAACACAACAACCTCCAACAAGCGTCGATCAAAATATAAAAACACAACAACCCCAAGCAAGCGGCGACCCAAATATAATAACACAACAACTCCAACAAGCGGCGACCCAAATATAATAACACAACAACTCCCAACAAGCGACGACCGAAATATAACATCACAACAAGCCCCAACAAGCGTCAACCGAAATATAATAACACAACAACCCCCAACAATCGGCGACCGAAATATAATAACACAACAACCTCCAACCGAAATATAATAACACAACAACCCCCAACAAGCGACGACCGAAATATAATAACACAACAACCCCAACAAATGTTGACCGAAATATAATAACACAACAACCCCCAACAAGCGACGACCGAAATATAATAACACAACAAGCCCCAACAAGCGACGACCGAAATATAATAACACAACAACCCCCAACAAGCGACGACCGAAATATAATAACACAACAACCCCAACAAGTGTTGACCGAAATATAATAACACAACAACCTCCAACAAGCGACGACCGAAATATAATAACACATCAACCCTCAACAGGTGGTGACCGAAATATTATAACACAACCACCCCCAACAAGCGGCGACCGAAATATAATAACACAACAACCCCCAGCAAGCGGCGACTGAAATATAATAACACAACAACCCCCAATAAGCGGCGACCGAAATATAATAGCACAACAACCCTCAACAGGTGGTGACCGAAATATAATAAAACAACAACCCCAACAAGTGTTGACCGAAATATAATAACACAACAACCCCCAACAAGAGGTGACCGAAATATAATAACATAACAACCCTCAACAAGCGACGACCGAAATATAATAACATAACAACCCCCAACAAGCGGCGACCGAAATATAATAACAGAACAACCCCCAACAAGCGACGACCGAAATATAATAACATAACAACCCCAACAAGTGTTGACCGAAATATAATAAAACAACAACCCTCAACAGGTGGTGACCGAAATATTATAACACAACAACCCCCAACAAGTGGTGACCGAAATATAATAACACAACAACCCCCAACAATCGGTGACCAAAATATAATAACACAAAGACAACTTGATTTAAAATTATTATTATTATTTAGTATAATAGGACAGCAATCGTTCTCGCCTTCGAAAACAACCTTACAATAATTGACCAATAGTTAGTGCATATAGTCTATATCCTAGTAGTTCCAGTGCTCTTATAAATGAAGTTGTGTGGGTCTTAAAATGAAGAATTTGAATTTGTACCTAGCTCATATCTCGATGCCTGTCCATTCCACTTTATACCCACTTAAGAACATTAGTAAAAAAAACAAACAAATCTCCTCCAAAGCTCCAAAGTTTTAAACTATCCGAAAATGTATTTTTATCGCACTACTTTTGATTGTTTTGTCCAAGCTCACGACACTCCACGTGACCTACAGATTAGAGTGAATGTATATCACTTTCCGCTCAGTAAAAATATCACACATCTTTTTATTGTTAACCTCCGACTCATGTTATAATCTGAAGGTGCATTAGTGAAACGAACATATCCTGTTATTTTTATTGTTTTGACCACACTCTGTCGAAACTGGTTTGGGTGAATTAAAAGCGTTCAATTGCATTAAGGATACTCTAACCCCCTCCCCTTAGCTCAAATTTTGCGATTTCTTTTTTATTATTGCATATTCCAAAAGTTGATTTAGTAATCTTTATCCTAGAGCAGACCCGATTAAAAAATTGAATTTGAAGGCTGTTAGCTTTGATGTTAAAACTTGAATACATTATTTACAACAGTGGTGTTTTCTCTGCTTTGAATTTTCAGTGTACCGTACTTGGGAAAATGTCTACTCCTCTGCTGGAGTGCACCACGCCCCCAAGTAAAGATAAATACTCGCACCCTCGCACACACACCCTCAGCCCTTAAGTTCTTATAGAGATCCTTCACTATCGCAAAGGAACCTTCAAAGAAAGATAAACGGCAAACCTCGCCTACACACACGCGCACACCCATACTTACTCGTATTGCATAACAGGTTTGAACGTCTGCCAGCAAAGTGTAATCAAAAATGAAATTACATCTAACATATTATGGTCCAATGTGACACTTGTAAATATTAGTTAAACTGTATGAAGTTTATTAATTTATTTTGCGTTAATAACTGTATGGACAGAAGCAGGCAAGTTTTAGTTGAGTGGTTTAACAGTGAGCTAGAGAGACCTGCAAGTCAGAGATATAAACCGGTAGCCAAGTCAATTGCAAAGTACAGACCGGTAAGCAATTATTCACTTCCTGGTAGAGAAGATGTGTGTGAGTGGAAACTTCCTTAGCTCCGAGCTCTCTGGCTAAGGGTCATTTGTTTTGAGAGTAACAATGTTTTCTTTTAATACTTAGCAATGGGGAAGATTAACCGTCCAATTTATCAAAACACTCCCAAGGTTGGCATTGTACTTCACATAACAATATGGCCGCCATTGCGAAATTAATAATACGCCCGCCTGTAAATATTGTGAACATTACAAGTTGAATAAAAATTTACATATAATCTTCAACCTTGGAATGTAGCGTTCTCACCTTAAGACGACACGAGACACTGCATGTCACGAGGTTCAAGAAGACGACATGGCCTTCGTTGCATAATTTTACGACATTCAACTCTATGAATTGTGAACACAATAATTTGAAAAAGTTTTACATTTTAAATTCAATATTGAAATGTAGCTTCCTTCGATCTGTCAAGGTCTTGCTGGACTCCTTAGGCTCAAAATTTTATCGCTTAGATTAAAAGTTAAGTATTCAAACTATGTGTTTTTGGAAAAATGGTCGAAATTCTGATTAAAAACAGTTTAATTGGAGCCTACAAATTAGTTGATCATTTTCACATGTTTTCTTGTCGTGAGCATAACTCGGTATGTAGCTTCCTCCGGCCAAGATAAGGGATGGATAGCATCAAACCAAATTCTGCAAAAGAATATGCGTCATCATATTCATTCATTAATCCCTGTATCTCGGAAATACTTATATGTAGGCTGATTTATCCATAACCCATGCTAAATATCTTGTTAGCTACATTTTGAACACTATTTTATACACCATATTTATGGTCATTACATTATATCGAGATGTCTGTAGGTTACCCATAACACAACTCGAGATTTAGAAACTTGTCTCTAAGAGTTACCTAGAACATAATATGATTTTTCGATTTTAATTGATCTACATCCCTGTGCCAGTGTGATTGCCTTTAGAAATATATATATTTGAATAAATGAAGTAAATAGATATATATTGTCTCTATTAACAGAATGTTAGGTCATGGACCCGAGTACATGTTTTCCATGATATTATTTTATAACATGTATTTATGTTGTTTAGACGACTGTATACTATATCCATACATGCATGTCATTATGTAATTTGACTATACTCACAGCTGTATGTGATATCAACACAGTAGCTTGAAATCAACTATACAGATTAATTGCATATATGGATTGTTACTTCTTCCTGTTGAGACAACGGAAGGATTACATTTCATTAACTTCTGCCTAAAAATATAGCCATCTTCTGTAATTATATTATTTACTTACATAGGAATATGAGTCATAACTTGAAAATAACTGCTTGTTTCAAATGTCGCGCGGTTTTACCGATTGGGATCTCAGAGTGTAAAAATTCTGTAATGCAGCTAGTGTGAACTAAATTTGAAAATGTTTTATCAATCTTATCATCAAGGAAGCAATTTTAATTTTTTTTTTGTTTTGTTTATAAATGCAAATTTACGTATACCAGTATTTAAAAAATCAACCAAGCATTGGCAATTACAAAGGTTAGGTTATCCCTAAAAAATGTAGAGGGTTATGCAAGTACAGATAACAGCACATGCCCGAAACTCTCACAACATATCGACTTCGTGCTATCCCTTATCTAATCACAAAGGTGTAGGTAGTCCATAATCAGTAGTTTATGATGCTCTCAATACCTAGATAGTTACAGTCCATTATGTCATTTCCAAGAATTGTCAGCACTGGTAAATATAGACTACCTTCTCATATCAAGTCGATTGATTTCAAGGTCACATTAAACCTATTTTTTAAGCCACGTAGTGCTACTTTACCAAAGCCCAGACAGGCAATTACAAGAAAGGTCGTGGAAAAAAATCAGCATGCATTCATTTTCGCTCTTGCCAGCACTGTTAAGCAGTAGTTATATTGGAGTTGTGTCTTTTCAAGAATAAAGGTACCCGTGTCAATAAGGAGATAAGACAGGCTCGCCATTTATGTGATACTTCGAAAAAGATTATATTTCGAAGATTCCTCATCAAAGAAAAAAAAACACCAAATCTTCGTACGTTTTTTACGAACTTTCTTGTAATTTCACCTGGCGGAGTGGCCTAGTGTGCACGCTCCGGAGAGTATGCTTCTGGTCCACATATCCCTTCTCACCTTCGACTCTGTGGATTGTATGTGGGTTGGTATGCTAGCAGCAAGCGGGAAGTCATGAGGAGATTCCCGCTCTAAGCTATCACCGAGCCATCTTTTCGCTGATTATATCCCTGACACCACAGGGTCGAATCTGTGTATATATACCATTCACACGATATGTATTCGGGTTCACCTTTGTGGTGATGTTATTCCAGATAAGCAAGCAACATTGTTCTCTATACGTTTAATATTTCTAAATATTTATCACACAAGCACAGGGCGTTCGGTTCATTTTGTTTTTTTAAATAATTACACTGGCACAGGGTTACTCGTTTATACAAAACGATGAATCTTCTATATAAAACACAGACACATTGTTATGGATTACTATACTTCTAGGTTTATGATCACGCGACGTTTCGGTCTAGATTCTAAGACCGTTATCAAGCTTGATAATGGTCTTAGGATCTTCCACGAGACCACAGCACGAGAGTCTAGTAGCATGCCGCCAAGAAATTAAAAAACAAAATGGCCGTATGGCGCGGAAAGTACAGTTGTTTTTTTGACAATATGGAGGCCCTCTGACTAAGGCGACTTTGTTTGAAGAGTAGCAGTGACTAAGCACTGGCAGGAAAATTAACTTTCCAACATTATGGAAACGCTTCACATCTTGGTTGTGCTAGTGTCCATTATTGTTGGAATACACTGCCGTCAGATAAGGGAAATAACCTAAACAACGGCTTAAAACACCAATTAATCAATCGATCCGATAATATGGAACCCTCTGACTCAGGACATTTTGTTCGAAGAGTAGCAATGCAGCCTTTAATTAGCACTGCGGGATAATTAACTTTTCACTGAATATATTAGTGAAATACCATAAAGCACGGTGGAAAAAACCAACCAATCAATCTGATAATATGGCCGGACTATTATAACAGTAACTGTTTACCAGTTTGTAACAATTCAGTTCAATACAATTCTTTATTAATCTCAGGCCCTGTACAGGGCATGGAGAATGGTTTACACGACAAAAACATATACATATCATTAAGGTGGGAAAATTAATCGAGCATTATCTGGTAACAAGTTATCAAACACCATATACAGTTTACGCTTACAGCAAACCATGACTTTATTGACGAAATGCGCCAATTTCCTTAAGTTTCCTAAGTTTTTATTTACGAATAAACTATTTAACCCTGTGGTTGTCTGTTCCTAATAAAGTATTCTGGTATTTTTAGTTTCCTTTCATTTTGAAAAAAAAAAGACAGCCAAACAAATAGTGACTTTCGTCGACTACTCCGTTTTGCGTTTTACAAATATGCGCTTGTCTAGTGGGACGTTATTCAATCGACCGGTTTCAATAGGGAGATAATGATTTGAGGTCCTAAAACGTAGTAAAACGAAAGAAAGAGAATCCGGTAAAATATACAGGTATTTTTCCATTTCGAAGCTAGTTTTGATTTGCTGGTGGAAACGACCTTTCGGGGAGTTAAACATTTCTGCAGTCCCATCTTTGTATGACCTGGTCATTAAGTCCTTGTTTGACAGTACTTAGTAGCCATTTTCTGTTAGGGAATGACTGGCTATCCCAGACATATGAGTCCAAATGGTCGAGGCAAGATTTTACTCCTTTCAGCCAATTAGATTTCGATGGATGTTTAATAAGAGCATTGGGCAGAATATTGCATAACATTGCAGGTTTATAAACTAATAGTTTTGACCAGAATTCAATCACACAGGTTTTAATAGTAACATCGACAGGTATTCTTCCTAGCTCACCATAGATTATATAAGAAGCAGTTGACTTCCTTAAATTTAACAATAGCTCGAGGAATTTTAGTTCCGCGGCAACAACACATTTGATATATCCTACACTCCATACTTCACATCCATATAGAAACACAGGCATTATAGTTTGATTATATAATTCTATTATACAGTCTAATGGTAGGTCTAGGTTCCTTTGTTTTTTAAAGAAATATATATAGCTTTAGGTGCATGTATAGAACAGTTTGTTTCATACAAAAATTAAAGTTTCTGTTACTGCTAAAATAGATGCCTAAGTATTTGAAATAATTAACAGTTTCAATTGTTTCATTACCAATTCTAAACATGTATTCATTTATGTTTCTACACCCAAAAATTACAACTTTTGTTTTTTGCTGATTTACACAAAGTTTTCATTGTTGACAGTATTGATGATACACATCTAATGCTAACTGGAGTTCAACATCTGCGGAGGCAAGTATGACAGTATCGTCTGTGTAGAGCAGGGTAAATAATTTAAAGAACAGGTATAAATCGTCTTCATTGTGTTCGAACCCAAAACCTTTACAAGATTGCTCTCCCATGTATTCTTCTAAATCATTTATATAGAGCGAGAAAAGTAATGGCGACAGTGTTTCCCCTTGACAAACACCTGTTGCGCATTGGAAAATAGTCGAAATACTGTTTTGTATACGTTAACACAGGACGTTATGCCTCTATATAAATTTTGTATTATCCTAAAAAAAACTTTCCATCAGCAACATAAGTTATCAATTTTTGCCATAAATACTGCCTGTGTATAGTAACAAATGCTATGAAGATTGAATATAAGTTCTAGTGTGGAATATGATTTTCGGGAACCGACTTGGGGTTTCAGATAAAAAGTCGTTGTTATCCAGGAACACCCACAATCGGGTGTTTAATACCGGTGTTAATACTTGTCCTAAGCAGCGTAAAAAGATAATGGGTCTATAGTTAGTAGGGTCATTTACATCACCCTTTTTTTGTATATATAATTTATTATGCCAGTTAACCAGGTTTCCGGTAAATAACCAGAATAAAAGATAAGATTGAAAGAAAAGTACATATATATCAGACATTACTTCGATAGTGGAAATAATATATTCATTCAAAAAATTATCAAATCCTGCGGCTTTATTGTTTTGGGGTTGGCGAACACTTGTACGAATTTCTTCAATAGAAGTTATCATCTATACGCGGACTGAAACTTTGAGATACACTAGCGCCAGGCCACAAGGAAAGACTTTAGTCTGCGCCACACCAGCGACTGGAAAATGTGTTAGTATGTTTTGTTGCTAAAATAAAAATGAAGATACTGTTTATTTAAGACGAACTTAACTTGTTAATATTTTTTAAAATGTTTTATATTGCTCTGTTTAAAGCTGAACGACATCTTTACGTAGTCGCGGTGAATTCACACAGCTGTAATACGGCTAATGGCGACCGCAAAATTTACTTTATGTACCGTATATCACTTTAAAATATATCCCTAGTTAATAACCAATCCGTCTATACTGTGCAATATGGAGGTAAAACGACGACTGTTTTAATCAACTAGCAGTGTCCTTATTACCAGGAGTAGGGTACTTATAAATGGGTGGCAACATGTTTGCTCCTCTTTGCTCTATTCAAGAGAAGGGTCGTATTTATTTACTATAACTTTGACAAATAATGTGATATATTACCACTAAAATGGCCTGACCTCTTCAATGTGACCTACATTAATAAACCCACTTTCTTTTCATATCTTCTGAGATTAATCACACTGACATAAGCGATCAGTTTTAAAATGAATGAATTATTCTTTCGTCGATATATAAACTCCCATACAAGTTTGTCAATGGCATATATACATAGTGTGAGGCACTCCACATTTTCCAATCTGAAGAGAATCCAAAGCAAACTTCCGCAGGGATATATTTTTCTGTCGCATCACACTACGTCTTTACCATTGTAAAATATAATTAATTCTATTTCCTACGTCGAAACATTGACCCTAAGATACACTCAGGCCATCTTGTTTTGCACTTCTTTTTTTGCTGCTCTGCGGCAAACGTCGCCCCAACTATTGGCTGAAATAAATGCGCAATGACCTTGCCGAGCGTACCAGAGTTGTCTTAGTCTTGTCCACTATAGAAACTCTCGCATTTCCATTATTTCTCGACAACTATTGATGTTTATGTATAGTTTGAGCGTTCAGGATAACGTTTTATATTAATTCCCAATAATCATTATCCAGTACCAGCTTTTCGCCTCCAAAACTCTCAATTGAAGCTGTTTTACAGGTCGCGATATATTCTTTCCAATATTTTGGAGAAAAAAAGCACAAATTCGCTAACTAGTTTTTAAGTTTCTCTACTACGGAAAGGTAGGATGTGTCATTACCCGTATGCTATACGGCTATAGTAACGATAGCTGGCACGCCGTCATGTCAGTGAAATAACTTTAAAAACGGGGTTAAAGCAAGTAAATTTTGCCGCCGAATGCATTGGCATGCTCTAATTTTTAAAACTTCCTAACCTTAGAATGTCCGTATTTAACAAACTTGACATTTCTTTTTTTAGGTTTAAGTATACGTATTGTATTAGCAGATTTTTTTAACCTGATCATTAACCTATAAAAAATATTAGTTGACCTATTAGCATGTGTTTGCCCAGTACACAGGAATGAACGAATGACAGTTTCAATATGCTTTACACAACTTAATGACAGGTAGAAAGGCATACGATTTTTCCTGATTTAAATAGTAGAGCTTCCAAGTTCAATTTTAACTGTTAATTAACCTAAGTGAAATACTCTAATAGTTCAAATCAATTATCAAACAATTAATACTCATGTCTTTAAATGTGAATTTAACAGTTTATCCGGGTCTTGAATCGTTTATATATGATTTTAGCTTTTGTATAAAAGCTAACAAACTTAAGAGGCGGCATATCATCACTCCCACTGCTTAAAATGACTGCGAAAATGACGGGGTCGTTTCATGAGATTCTTTCAGGTTTAGAATGTCGTAATAAAAGTAAAATGACCTTAAGTATTGTGTTTAGCACCAGTCATATAAAAAAAAATTCAACATTCTCCACAGCACAGAACATAATTACTTCAATCCTGAAAGAACTCAAATTTAGATATTTTTTACAATATTTAGGGTATATATCATATACGTATATTTCCTATCCCGCATACGCTTTAACTAGTTGTTAAGGAACCAACAGTCTAGTATAACAGATAGGACTATTCTATACAATGTAATATAATAAGCATCCGGGTAAACCAGTGAGTATATCACCGTAAGTTTAATGTATTTATGTGTACTAGTTTGGGACATGGCTTAAGTCTGACCCTATAGCATAACAAGAGAGACATCGAGTATACTGACAGCACATTGAAGGTGCGAATGGATTATCAATGATTCGAGGCTTAAGTGAGTGAACTTTGCGTTGTGGAAATCTCTAATTTTCTCCTAATCTGTAATCGATGAAAGAAAGTTTTAGAGAGAGTTCTGGTTCGTTCCCGTATCAAATTTATAGGATTTATTGGAAATATAAAGGACAAAGCAAAATGTGAACATTTTTACACTGAATGTATTCATCATTATCAGTGTAAAATAGTTTGGGAACATATTCTTAAGCAAATTGGAATGAACTTTGTGAATCTGGCCAGATATATGTAACGACAGAGAGACAACTTGTGAAAGGCGACTCGATGTGTGCCATTTAATGGCAGTTACACAGCAGATTTCACACACAAGGGCTTTTTCAGCAGATTTGCACAGATGGGGTTTGAAAAAAAACTTGCACTACGAGTCGTACAGAGTTTCTCTTTCAAGTTTATATTATACACTGTAATAGAACTCTTGGCAACATTTGCGTAATAGGTTCTTAACGAAGTTTTCAAATCAGGATTGCCCTCATATATGATGGATATGTATCCGTACAACTACCCCGCCTATTCCATCTATTATCCAGGATATCCAGGTAAGTTGTCAAACGATATAAGCTCGGAATGGCGTCTCAGGTATCGAAAATTTTGACTACATGACTTACACGCAGTTTCCATTAGTGGCGAATCAGGAAAGTTTGGCGTTAACTGAACTTCACTTTAGTCTCATTTGACATAAGTACTGAATAATCCTATTAAAACTGATATTGCTCTCAACTTTCAGCCACACAGTCATGTGACCCAAGCCCTTTCCCAGACGACCATTTTGACTGACTCTACTCTTAATACCAACCCTTGAACAGTTCTCACAGTTACACACAGCCTAAACACTCCAACATAACACAGCCTAAACACTCCAACATAACACAGCCTAAACACTCCAACATAACACAGCGTAAACACTCCAACATAACACAGCCTTAACACTCCAACATAACACAGCGTAAACACTCCAACATAACACAGCCTTAACACTCCAACAAAACACAGCCTAAACACTCCAACAAAACACAGTCTAAACACTCCGACATAACACAGCCTAAACACTCCAACATAACACAGCCTTAACACTCCAACATAACACAGCCTAAACACTCCAACAAAACACAGGCTAAACACTCCAACATAACACAGCCTAACCCCTCCACCGTCACATAGATCGACCCCTCCACCATCCCATAGATCGACCCCTCCACAATCCTATAGATCCCCCCCACCATCCCATACATCAACTCCTCCACCATCACATAGATCAACCCCTCCACCATCCCATAGATCGACCCCTCCACCATCCCATAGATCAACCCCCTCCAACATCCCATAGATCGACCCCTCCAACATCCCATAGATCAACCCCTCCACCATCCCATAGATCGACCCCTCCACCATCGCACAGATCAACCCCTCCACCATCCCATAGATCAACCACTTACTATCCCATATATCGACCCTTCCACCATCCCATAGATCAACCCCTCCACCACCCTATAGATCAACCACTTACTATCCCATATATCGACCCCTCCACCATCCCATAGACCAACCCCTCCACCATCCCATAGATCAACCACTTACTATCCCATATATCGACGCCTCAATTATCCCATAGATCAACCCCTCCACCATCCCATAGATCAACCCCTCCACCATCCCATAGATTAACAAATCGACCATCCCATAAATCGACCCCTTCACCATCCCATAGGTCAACCCCTCCACCATCCCATAGATCAATCCCTCCGCCATACCATTCCATAGTTCAACCCCTCCACCATCCCATAGATCAACCCTTCCATTATCCCATAAATCGACCCCTACACCATCTCACAGATCGACCCCTCCACCATACCATAGATCAACCCCTCCACCATTCCACAGATCAACCTCTTCACCATCCCAAAGATCGATCCCTCCACCATCCCACAGATCAACCCCTTCACCATCCCTAAGATCAACCCCTCCACCATCCCATAGATTAACCCCTCCCCCATCCCATAGATCAACCCCTCCACCATCCCACAGATCAACCACTTCACGATCCCATAGATCGATCCCTCCACCATCCCATAGATCAAACCCTCCACCATTCCATAGATCAACCCCTCCGCCTTTCCATAGATCAACCCGTCCACCATCCCACAGATCAACCCCTTCACCATCCCATAGATCAACCCCTCCACCATCCCATGGATCAACCCCTCCACCATCCCATAGATCAACCCCTCCACCATCCCACAGATCAACCACTTCACCATCCCATAGATCGATCCCTCCACCATCCCATAGATCAACCCCTCCACCATTTCATAGATCAACCCCCCTGCCATCCCATAGATCGACCCCTCCACCATCCCACAGATCAACCCCTTCACCATCCGTAGATCAACCCCTCCATCATCCCATAGATCGATCCCTTCACCATCCCATAGATCAACCCCTCCACCATGTCATAGATCAACCCCTCTGCCATCCCATAGATCAACCCCTCCACCATCCCACAGATCAACCCCTTCACCATCCATAGATCAACCCCTCCACCATCCCATAGATCAACTCCTCCGTCATCCCATAGATCAACCCCTCCACCATCCCACAGATCAACCCCTTCACCATTCATAGATCAACCCCTCCACCATCCCATAGATCAACCCCCTCCACCATCCCATAGATCGACCCCTCCACCATTCCACAGCCTAAACCCCCCTTCCATTCCACAGATCAACTGTTCATTACAAGTTAGCTTTGTATTTAAAAATAGGTTTATTCGAAATTAGAACGTTAGTGTGGGTAGTGTGTTTTACAAAAACGGCCATCCGTAAATAACACTACATATAAACAAGTGTTTTGCGTATTGTTTACAATGGGGCAATTTGTATTATTATGAAATAACTCAAGAACTGTTGTTGGCTATCGACATCTTTATCTGTTCAATTAAACTACCCTAACGGAAAACTTCAGAGATCCTGTTATACAAGAACGCGTATTTTTTGTCATAAATTTTGTGGGTTATTTCTCATAAGTTTCATTATTGAAATGAGGTTGCTACGTTTATTTTTTTTTTTTTAAATATCTGTCACTGAGTGTGTTTAACCTATTTGTAGAATGACCGGACTTGTAAAAGGTGATTTGTTTATTTGTCCGCATGCGCTGAAATCTAACACCAACCACGCCTTGATAAACAAACGAGTCGATGAAAGCAGATATTCCCCACGCGATATGACCTTAATAAGTCTGGGCCATTTAACCAAAAGTTATACACGCGACAGTTTGTTCAAATATGACATGTTCAGATGAAGTTCAGCACTGTTTGATAGGTATATTAGTGTTGTGTGTCTGTCGGTCGGTTTAGAAATCAGGGGCCGAGGTGCAAAGTCTTGAGATCGTTCTCCACTGCACATTCCACCTCTTGAGCACGTTGTTGTGGAGCTCTTCTGGCAATAACGGTATACATGTATTACACTGATTTGATCACTTTATTCGATAGGATTTTGTCTGTCACTGATAAAATGTGTTTACCTAGTATAATTTTAAGATCGAATCGAAACAGTATGTAAAAAGTCGTTTGCGGACATCTTATTATTAAATCAACTCCGCAGTCCCGTTGAGTACGGCATTGAGCATGGTCCAGAGCTTGCACAGGATTCGGGCTCAGCTGAGCACAGAAAACGTTCTCAATTTTTTTTTTATAACTTTGGTTTTCAAAACACGGACTTCGGAGTCGGCTGAGCACGAAATATATACTTCAGCACACTCAAACACTTTTATAAACTTGGTTCTATGATATAACAGGAAAACTCGGAACAGTTGCTATAAGGGTTCCTTGCAGAATCATTAAGGGTTCCACCAGAGCCATGACTGAAGAACCTCTAAGGGTTCCATTAGAGCCATGTTTTTCTAAGAGTGTATCCCACTATTGAGTCCTCGAATGTGCTGCTCACATAATTTGACATCAAAGGATCGTCGCTATTATAACAGGTAACCGAGAAACATGGTCCGCGATGTGCAGAGATTTCACAGTTTTCACATCTTTTTAGTTGAAAACATAGTTTAATCCTTACCAAATGTGTTCTTTTTAAATCCATATGAAATTCGGATTATTTATTTAAGTGTAAGGATAGTGCGCTAACGCTGGTAAATTGGTTTCCGACTAAAAAAATGCAGGGTTTTGATGCATATTTCTACATCTATCACGGCAGAACGTAAGGCTTATACCAAAGTCACGAGAATCTCGTGAGATTTAGCCAGTTCGTCTCGAAGGAAGCTGGCTAGATTTGATTGCCTATTACAGAATTATTCTGATTACAAGAAGGGATATTTATCTAATATAAAACCTATGGCCTATGGTTACATTTTTAGTAATATCCTTGCTGTAATAATTTGAATTGAAAAATGTATCAATTGCAAAAGTATAACTGATATGTGTTCATCAAATTGATTCATAGAGACCTCTCATTGAAAAATACATATTTTGGTTTTGTTTAAGCTTTATTTGTGTGAAAGACACTGGGTAAATTAGAAACAACTGTCACTGAGCCTTTCAAGAAAACTCCATATACTTCAAAAAGGTAATCACACATGAGCATTGATTTCTATTAACAAAAAACACCGAATCATCTCATGTCCTAGATACTACCAGATACAATTTTCTTAATCTTAAAATTGAGCATAGAAAAGCAGTTATCAGAAGTTAGAGATATGAAAGATTTGAAATAAATAGTGCTGCTGAAGTGGTGTCAGATCGGATGTATAGTAGGTTACAACAATTTTAATGGTCGGCCCTGGCCTTTTTAGATGGAAAAAGTCACTGCATTAAAACCACTGGAAGAATATAGGAACGCATTAGACAATACAAAGTAATTTACACCTTTTAATAATAATACTAAGTCGTGGAATTAAAACCTAGCACACTGAGTATAGGGTTAACTCATTCGTCTTGAGGAATGAGCCCTATACATTTTGCGAGTTAAACCCATCATTTAAAAATGATTTAAGGACAACTTCCTCAAATTTAAAGAAACACGGAAGAACAATGGCGCTGTTTATACGATATTTAAAATTTGTTTTTATACTGAAACAATACATTTTTGTCCACCACTACTATAGTAGGGGGGACTGAGAAATGCTTATCGCCGTCTGTCTGTCTGTCTGTCTGTCTGTCTGTCTGTCTGTCTGTCTGTCTGTCTGTCCGTCCGTCCGTCCGTCCGTCCGTCCGTCCGTCCGTCCATTAACTTTTTGGTTTCCGGAACTGGAAAACCGCTTATTTAATTGGCATCATACATAGTATGTGTGTTCCATGTAACAAGACGTCGCTTGAAATTAGTTTTGGCGTATGTCAGACTACAAGTGGCGCCCCCGGGTGACAAAGTTTAAATTTCGTTTCTGTATGTTTATTTAAAAACGTCTCGTGGAATTCAAATCAAACTTCAAATCAAACTAAGTGTGATTGTTTCATGTAACAAGATGTCTCTTGAAATTAATTTGGGTAGATATCGGACTACCGCTGGTGCCACCTGGTGGCAAAGTCTAAATTTCGTTTCGGTATGTTAATTTGAAAACTTCTTGTGGAATTAAAATCAAACTTTATATGATTGATCCATATTATACAAGACGTGACTTGGGGTTATTTCTTGACAGATGTCGTACTACCAGTGGTGCCACGTGATGGCAAAGTCGAAATTTCGTTTCTGTGTGTTAATTTGAAAACTTCTTGTGAGATTCGAATCAATCTTTATATGATTGTTCCATGTTAGAAGACATGGCTTGGGATTAATGTTGGCATATGTCGTACTATACTAGGTGGCGCCACCTGGTGGTAAAGTCTAAATTTTGTTTCTGTATGTTAATTTTCAACTTCTTGTTGAATTCGAAGCAAACTTAGTATGAGTGTTTGGTGTTGTGTGACATCACGTAGGATTGGTTTTGGCGTGTGTCAACCTACAGGTTGTAAATTTGGTTTCTGTGAGTTTACTTAAAACAACTTCTTGTGGAATTTGAATCAAACTTTATCTAATTGTGCCATGTGACAAGACGCCACTTGGGATTAGTATTGGCATATGTCGGACTACAGGTTTAAAGTTCAAATTTCAGTTCTGTATGTTAATTTGACAACTTTTTGTAGAATTCGAATCAAACGAAGTATGACTATTCGATTTGACAAGGCAGAGTTAGTAGTACTTCATTTGCTACCCAATACGCCCCAAGCTTACTTAGATAGACCGATTGATTGAAAGACATGACAGACGTTTAAATAACAGTTTTATGTCATCTGAAATGTAATTCCTATAGCAGAATCGATTAGTTAGGCTATTTACGCCATTTGAAAGAGGGTGAGAAGTAATCAAGTTTCCTTCACAATTGTGAGTTCGTATGTGCTTCGTAAATTACATTTGCTGCCTTACCCATATAAGAAAAATGTGTTAACACTCGTCTTTCTGCAAACTTCTTTTGGAACTGGGTTAATAGATAACCCGTTTGAACTTAAATGAAACACAAACTCATAAGCTAACCCACGTAATCTTTTACTTATACGAGCTTTCGGCCCACATCCCGGGGCCTTTCTCAAGTGAATACAATCATAAAATTCAAAAAGACTCTATTTTCATTATTAAGCTGATTTAAACCAATCAGATTATGTTATGGTGCAAGACAACATGAAGTGACCAAAGAAACGGGAGGCAACAGCAAATCATATGGGACACGACGTCCCATTTTTTGTGACGTAAAATAACACTAGTGAAGCATTGGAACAGATTTTAACTATTGGTATGCTCATACAATACGAGTCTGTGAAGGGATGGAATCGGAACTGCGATAAACAAAGCGGCCATTCTTGTCTCATTACGAACGCTGAGCTGTGTGTATGTATATTTTGTTATGTATATTTGCGCGCGGCACCTAACCCGTGGAGGGTTAGAATGATTATATTATAACTTTGACAGTATGTCGTTGACATTATAGCGCATATTTCTTCAATGATATACTGATGCACTGTTGTATTTATATACTGGTGTTTCAAGTAAAATGGTAAAAAACAAATATATTTAAAATAGCTCGTCTATGTAAAAAAAACTTCAATAATATTTTTTTCGCTTAAGAAAGGCCCCGGCGTGTTGGCCGAAAGGCCGTATAGTAAATGATTACGTGGAGAACCTTAGGGGTTTGTGTTCTATCATTTTAATACAATTGACGAAAGAGTCTTAAACACTGTATCTCGTTTTAACTTATTTGAAAATTTAAAGGTTAGAAGTTCCATGTTTTCTGTGGTGAGGTAGGGTCATCCAGATTTTAGTAAAATTCAACTTGTAAGTAAAGTTAATTAAGTGCTCTTAAAATGCCCTTCGGAAGTTAACCATGGACCCCCCAAAAAACAACCAACAAATCCTTGTCGAAGAATTTAAGTAAACCAGAGACAAAAACATCGACAAACCCCATACAAGCGTTTATCGAAAGTCGCACCCACAAAACAAATCTACCTGAACACAACATGATGGCAAAATTTCGCCATCTGCAGACGCTTTGGACTCGGAACGTAAACACACGGAACACTAGGTCACGTCATAGGTTTCTTATGCTCTTAAATTTTTTCCAGAGTTTTCCCACGCTTTATAAAGCCAATAGGCAACCGACCTCACGTATTGACCCTATCGCCTACAACAAATTGGCGGCACCTGCTAAGGATTGAAAAGGCTGCTTAATTTTTTTTATTTTTTTTATATAGGCTTTAATAGATCAGGGAACATTGAGAATAACTCATCCTGCTGCCCTGTAATACATTACAATATGTAAATAATGGTGCAGATATTAACAAGGTGCAATATTTACAAGTGTACGTGTACTTGACATGCAATATATATTTACATTTTTGAGGACTGGGGAAGTCTATAGTTTAAGGCGTTGATCACATATTTTGTTCTATTCTGGCCGAGGAAGATATATATAAAAAAAACCCAATATAGTCCTTTTTA
>JARFOD010143262.1:0-12968 GCA_031763545.1 Mopalia muscosa
AAAATAAAAATAAATTGTAAATATGTTCACGCCACAGCATAGCTGAAATACCGCTGAATGTGGCGTAAAACACTAATTAATCAATCAATCAATCAATCAATCAATCAATCGAATGCACCAAACCCATGAAATGCTGTAACTGTCATGAGGCCCACCTGTTCTCCTCCAAAGACTGTAGTTTTTTCATTAAAGAAAAGAGAGTTCAAGTAATAAAAGTGATAAGAACGTTAGCTATATTGAAGCACGGCGCCTTGCCTCTGTCTCGGATGTTTAAGGGTCATCCCAGTCCTACGCTAACGCCACAAAGAAAGTTTCTGTGTCCGCTGCTTCACAGACCTCTCTTACGTGGCCAACTGGTGACAAACACCCTTCTGTTGTTGACAAAAACACCAGTCAAACATTAAGTAAAACTTCTGCTGCAACGCAAACCAATACAAATAAGCCCCAACTCAAAAAACAGTCACAAACAAAATAAACAAAATCCAATAAAACAGACGCACAAACTAAAAAGCCATCTGGTCCGACGGTTTGCACCTCCAAGGTCACAAGAATTGATGTTTAAATATGTCAATTTGAACAGCCAATTAATGCAATAAATGTAGAGAGGGTTGGTCCCCTCGAAGCCATCAACAAGTAAATCGCTTATGTCGGGATGAACACACCTCTGCTGTTGACCAAAACACAAGTCAAACATTAATTAAATCCACTGCTTCATCGCAAACTGGTACAAATAAAGGGCCCCAACTAAAAACACAGCCACGAACAAAAACAAAAAAAACCCCAATAAAACAGACACACAACAGGCTTACTTCGGTTCGATTTGTTTCTCTTTTTGATGTTTTACTACCTATTGTACTCCAGAATGGAATTACCTCTTTGGTGTATTGGGTGAAACAATTGACCATATGTTCACGCCACAACGTAGCTGAAATCTGAAAGCTGAAGGTGACAAACCTAAGGTACAGCATCTGAAGGAGGCAATGGCTTGCTAATCTCTCCTTCCGATATAGCCAATAGACTTGCCCGTAATTCTAAACAGAAATTATCCTCGGTAAACTACAGAGGTAGAGAATTAAAGCTATAAAGGAGTACACCAAATCGGCTCTCCATTGGGCCAGTGGCTCTACGTGTAGCACTGATATTGTACACTATAAGTTTCTGAATCATCTTCCATCTTCACCTGCTCTTGGAACTATATAATAACATCTTAATTCCGTATACATTCACTCAATCCTGGAGAGAGGCAATCATAATACCGGTTCCTAAACCGGGAAAAGATCACACAGATCCAAATAATTACCGTCCGATAGCTATTAATAGCTGTGTCTATAAGACGATGGAGTGGCTAATTAATGACCGCCTTGTCTGGGTCATCCGGGATTAAAACCTTCTCACAAATGTACAATGTAGTTTCAGACAAGATTGGTCAACGTTAGACCATCTGGTCCGTTTCCAGACTTTCATGATGGTATTGTAATAATTCCCTATTACCTTGGTATATCCCTATCGATTTAAAAGGCTCAAGGAATCTCCTGTTTTAGATCAGATTTGAAAGGTGTTATTTTAGTTGTTGATAATTGCAAACTACAACGAAATCACTGAACAGGGTTTACAGTCTTTACCTATCGGGTTAAGCGATGAGTGTCAGTTAGCGTCGTTCTTTCCAGAGACATCCGACTATTAACAACTCTCATCCCTATGTTAAAAGCCAACATAACACATAATGATGGTGGATCGCCAAGACGCTTTAACTGGTTGTATGGGCAATTAATTGACGATGCTTAGTGTGAATTATAAAATTTGAATGATTGTAAATAAATATTTAACATCATTTTAAACACAATATATACAGTTTTCAAATCCAAAATAAAACATTTTTGTTTGTGCCATATTTAAAATGTTGCACTTTTGTATGTCCCTTTTAGTTTAATTGATTGGAAGTATATTTGAATATAAAATATGTGAATAAATTAAAAATATGTTCACTCCACAGCGTAGTTGAATTAACGCTGAATTTGGCGCAACACAATAATCAATTCTTGCGGAGCTCTGTTATGTCCTGTGTTTGCCTGATGTCCCGTCATTGTTTGTTGTCAGTGGTACATAAGTGAAATAACCTTAAGTACGGAGTATAACAATCAAACAAACAAGACATTACCTCAGTTCACTTTTCAAAAGTTCATTATTGTACATAGTTTTATTTGACATAGTTTTAGAGACGATATTTACAACATGTGAATTCCATTTAAAATAGTGTGCACAGTCTGATTCAAATTTGTCTTTAAATATACAACCTAAGGTAAAATAATTTGACTATGTTCAAGCCAGAGCGTACCTGAAATACCGCTGAATGTGGCGTGTAACACAAATCAATCAATCTTTCCGCTTGCTATAAATGCTTAATGGGAATTTGTGCAAGAATTATATTTTTACACCGCGGAACTAGAGAGGATTTACTCGATTGTTTTGTTTTATTTCTGCTTGGTCGGTCAGTAAATGTTTTAAAATAAAATTGTAGACGTTTTTTACGGGATCTGTGAAAATACACAATCATTAGTGACAGAAACAAATGTACGGTTGAGAGGTGATGGAAAGGGACTGGGGGTGGGGGAATCTTTCTAATAGTCCAAGAGGGAGCCATCAAATGGATAACAAATCGGACATTTAAATGGGAGTGAAAACATAAAAAATAAATAAAGGTTTTATGAGTAGACACTATACAGCAATTTCCAACATTTGTTTTTTTTTTTACAAAAATATACAAAATTGCTGCCCTGTAGGTCTGGAAAGTATCCATTATTCTGTAGATTTTTCATGTCAATGCGGTATGCATTTTATAAAAAAAAGTAATTAGATTGAAATAGAAGAAAAACCCTTAAAGTCACAAGATGTGGCTCCGGCAATCGCCGGGGTAGTTTTTACGAGGTTTCCGCCAAGTTTTCCACCTTTTTCACCATAATAAGTCAAGAAACAGTGGACAATCCGTCGTCATATAGGTGAAATACCCTTTAGTGCCACGTTAACCACAATCAAAAAACAATTAAAAGCAATGACAAACGAAAGGTGACGTGTATGGAGATGTCCGGAAAAGTAAGTGTGAAGATTGGTGGCTCTCGGAGATAAGCTGTTCTCGACTAACGAATTACAAAGGAACTGGAACGAAGATAATAAATTGGTGGCCAATGTTGAAATGAATCTTGTTTGATGACGACTTGAAGTGGAGAAAGGTCAGCTTTTAACGAGCTGTTATACTGTGGACAAACCCATAATGGATATATGATACACGTTATTCGGTACCTTTTGGCTATAATGACTCTTATTGTGATTGTGTACTAGATCTACAACGGTACTGTCATTTAAGATGTAGACCAACTGAGACGCTATGCATTCCTATACCCATTCGAAAGGGAAACAAACTCTTCGACAACACCACAGAGCTGAGGCATTATTAAGACACCATTATTTTTCCTGGATGGAGTTAAACTGTTGAAGGATGATGTTACATTGATTGATTGATTGCTTGGTGTTTTGCGCCGTGCTTAAGAATATTTTACTTATATGACGGCTATGTATTCCTGTGGTTTTGCTTACGTCAATTATTGTCGGAAATTCCAATGAAGTGTTGACATAATGTTGGAAAGTTAATCTTCCACCAGTGCTAAGCAACGACAGCATTGCTACTCTGCAAACAATCTACGCTAAGCCAGAGGGCAATTGCAGTAGTAAGTTATAGCATATTACTTAAATTTGCGTTAAACACTATAACTCTAAATTAAATAGCGGATTTTACTATAATTTTGGATAAATGTCCCACAACATGAGAGGAAAGGAACCTTGTCTGTTAAGCTAAATATATGCATATTAGTTACTTTAACAACCTTTGTAATTAAATTGGTGCGTTGGGATCATACCTCTAAATGAACTAGGGTTCCACGTTCGTTAGTTCTAACAATGCTGTCATTATGAAAACATTGTCAATTACTTCTTTTATAATCGATGGTTGTTCAAATTCATAGAGGGAATTTATGCATCTGTCATTTTGACTGAACGGTATTAAATAACAATTTTAGGAGAGAGAGCATCAGAGATTCCATTACTTCTCGTTTTGGTTTTGAATAAATACAATCAGTATTTATAATATGATAATAATATATTATATAATTGGCAAATATCGCGGAATTATTCTATCCCATCTGTATACGGTCGAGCTGTTATCAACGGCATGCCTTGATATTAGCTAAGCCAGGTTTATAGAGTTTTGTCACGTTTATTGTATTTACCGACAGGAATTTCCATTATTGTCAACGCATGTTTGTATAAAAGTAATTAATCGGTGGCATATAATCGATTTAGATTTTATTAGTTCGCCTGTACGAAGTATGGTGAGCTTATGTCATACCACTGGCGTCGGCGTCAGCCATGTAAATTCCTCTACAATTAAATATAATGAGGGGTTGTTTCTGAAACGTTACACACAGTTTATCTGAGCGGAAAGGAATACATTTTTAAAATTATTTGGAATTCTATGAATGTTAATTATGCTTATTAGGCGATATTCGTTTGGAGAAATGGTGTACAATTTGCGTTAAGCAATAATATATAAATTGCAAAACCCGATTTTCCTAAAACTTTGGATAAATGTCCCACAACATGAGAGGAAAAGAACATTGTCTGTTAAGCTAAATATATGCATATTAGTTACTTTAACGACCTTTGCAATTAAATTTGTGTTAAACACCATAACTCCAAATTGAACAACCCGATTTTCCTATAATTTTGGGTAAATGTCCCACAACATGATATTATCTGTTCAATTCATTACACGCATATTAATTACTCTGATGATCTTTATACAGACATACTTATTAATTTCCTTCGGCGCCAGCCATGTAAAGGTTTCTGTAATTAAATATACTAAGTTTTAACAGACATATTAAATCAGTTATCATTGTTACCGTTAAGGCAAAATAAATGCATTCCCTATCATTGGCGGAACAGGTGAGCTCTTTGGCAGCTTTGCTGTCAAGTACTTTTCTACAAAGTAAGAACACAGGGTAGTGCATAGGCCATTTTAAGGTTGGGGATAAAACACATTAGTAAAGACACAGTTTTTGTTTAAGATGACTTATCCATCTAATGCGAATCAAGTTTATCTCACTTCATTTGTCAGTATGCGACGAATACATTGGTTGTTTACTGGTTTACTCTAGTCCTGTGTAGCATTTTATAACCATTTAATATTAAACAATCGTACTATTCACAATCCACCACACGCCAAGCTAGATAATTTGAGTGAATTGCCCCAATACTATCTCGGTCTGCTTTGGCGATAAGTTGGGTCGATAAAGAATTGATTTGTATAATTGTTTGCTGTTTAACGGCGTACTCAAGGGTAATTCACTTATATGACGACGGATTGTCCACTTCACACAGCTTTATTACGGTGGTAAACTGGGAGGAAACCTCGTAAAAACCACCCCGCGACTGCCGGAGCCACAACATGTGACTCGCTCTCATACCTGATGGTCGAAAGGCGGACTCGAACCCGTGAACGATAAATCGAAGCATGTTCAGGAAGTGCACTCGCTACCACTGAGTCACGGCCGCGGGCCGGTAAAGAATTAATGTTGTGTCACGTTTATTCGGACGTTTTGGTCCTGGGATTATTGCCATTAAACACATTTATTTAAGTAGCAGTCAACATCTCAAAAACGATAGGGCTTTGTGACATTTATAAAACCTGATTGGCACCAATTTCATAATCAATTAATGTATGAAGACGACACGGACTAATGGAGGAATGAACTTAAGAATTTATTTTTTCATCTGATGCTATTATATTTTATCATGCTAACATTGAGGAACACACTAAACATATTTTTTATCTTTGCTCATTGAGAGCTTCTTGCAATAAAACACAGATAAATGCTAGAAGCTCCGAAGTACGTTGTTTTCCAATATGGTCAAACGGTCTACATGCAACGACAATTTGATCAAAGCAATAGTATCACAGACGCATATAAATAACATCATTTATACTGGAAAGGCAATTAAGCCACTGACTTTTAACTGAAGCGTTGGGGTTGTGTTCGTATATCAAGATGACAAAGACACTCGTATACTAGGCATAAATACAAACCGTAAACGGTTTTAATTGGTGTATCACCCTTTGTTGCAAGTTATTTAAACCATATTTCGGTGGTTTAATACAGCAGTAATGGGCGATATCACAACCATAAAGCGGAAATTGGTATTTCATGTTCAACAAAAATCTTCTTGCAGTGCTTAGCAAAGGCATCGTTACCACAAATCTGCACATTTTTAGTAAGTTAGCTATAGTTCATGTGTTGTAAATAGTTATATTCTTGCTAATTGACAAAGTTGCTGGATTGAGTCCGCCTGTCGACCCTCAGATATATGAGTAAGTCACATGTTGTGGCTCCGGCAATCGCGGGGTGGGTTTTAAGAGGCTGCTTCTCGGCTTTCCCCCTTAATAAGGCAAAGAATAGTCTGAAGCGGATAATCCGTCGTCATATACGTTTAGCCCAAACAAAGAACCACAGGTGCTGCTATCGTAGTGACTGGTAAACAACAATGACACACAAAGGAAAAGATTTGGTCAAGGAACGGTGGCTTAGAGTCAACTCATGGTAATCGAAAAACAAAGATAAACGCGTCAATGAAAAATCCGCTGCATATGCTAACGAATTAAGTTTGACATCGGACAGGTACATGCACGTATGCATTGGTTTGTTCATTATATTTTATGACTCCGGTTTATGACTCCGGTTTATCTCATTACAATAAAACATGGTTTATCAATTTTGCTTCAACTTTCTGTTGAAGCTTAATGCATTACGATTACAAACCCCTCGATCTTGCTGATTAAACACTAGTATCCTACCTTCACATGAATCAATTCCAGAAAACAATTTCCGAGTTAAAAAAACAGGAAGTCGATCTGTTTGTGGTGTCTGTTTTTCGTCCTGTATTTGTCCCGTACTGTCTTTGTTTGTTGCCAGTGGTCGAGGGTGGTTTTCTTCACCCATTGGACTGGCACGTCGTCATATAAGTGAAATACCCTTGAGTACGACGTTAAACCCCAATCAAACAAACAAAACAAACCGAGTTAAACAAAACAAATTTCGGTATATTGCAGTATGTAATGATTTTAACTGCACTTTGTAGTGTTGATCAACATGCCATACAGAAGAATATGAGTAAACATGTTAATGTAGCAAATCCGCCTATTGTCTTCACTAAGAAATTGCTTTTCTAATATAAAGTGGCATACGGTTCGTAAATTCAGCTGAACATCATCATTTCATAAGAATTTGGTATCCTAGACAAAAGTAAAGACTCCAGGAAGAAGGTGTGCCAGAACCCCCATCCCTTATACTACTCAGGTAAAAATCGGTTTTCCTTGCTTGACCAAAGGAAGGCTTATCATCAGGGTTTTGTGAAACCAGAGGGTCGCCCTGAATAGAGTATTAGAAGACTTGTGTGATAAAGTGTGTATACCTTATTTGGATGATGTGCTGGTTTATAGCGATACCGTTAACGATCACCTTTGTCATGTCAGAACTGTATTACAACGACTAAAATCGTCCGGCATTAAATTAAAACCATCCAAGTGTGAACTGTTTAAAAATGAAGTAAAGTATTTGGGTCATTTAGTGTCTAGTGGTGATTATCGTAAAGACCCAGCAGAAATAGAACCAATTCATAGGCTTAAAAACAAATGTTTAGGAACTGTCGGTGAACTCAGACAAATATTGGGGTTTCTGCGTTAATATCGTAAATATCTGAAAGACTTTTCTCGAAGAGCTTGTCCATTGTATGAACTTTTGAAAAAAGACTGTTCTGGTGACAATTGTAAGCCAAACAAACAAAGGAAAAAACCCAAATCACAACAAGCTCAGTCGTCGCAAGAAATTGTATGGACTCAGAAACACAGTGACATTCTTGCTGACATAGTGAAGACTTATTAACTGATCAGGTCATGATTTATCCAGACTTTGATCTTCAATTTATCCTGCATGTTGACGCATCGCAGGATGGCTTAGGTGCTGTCCTATATCAGCGTACTAAAGAGGGTAAAATGGGTGTTGTTGGATTGGATTACGAACTCTCAGCACTGCAGAGAAAAATTATCACAATCGCTCTGGTATACTAGAATTCTTCGCATTAAAGTGGGCTGTTACTGAGCGCTTTAGGGAATACCTGTATTATGCCCCGGATTTTGTTGTTTACACCGATAAAAATCCACTTATGTATGTGTTGACAACAGCTAAACTTGACAGTACTAGACAAAGGTGGGTAGCTGAATTAGCAAATTACAATTTTACAATCCGTTATCATCCTGGAAAAAGAAATGCAGATGCAGATGGTTTGTCACGAATTCCACTTGATATAGATAAAGTGATAAGAGATTCTACTGAAGTGATAACTCAACTAAAATAAAAGTGTAAAAGTGTGTTAAGATCTATAATATGACACATAAACTTATAGGGTAGACAGTAAACATGCATTGTTTTAAGTAATCACTGCATTGTTTGTAAGTTATACAAGAACATTTTGGTAAATGACAAATTTAGATAATTGTAGAAGCTTGTAAAATTGTCAAACTTTGAGCAGATCATTTAACAACCTTTTAATATAACTTCAAACTATTCTTGTTTTCGTCTTAAAGAAAATTTGATATCTTAAATAAAGGTTATGGCCATGGCCTTGTCATATCAGCAATCCATCAGAGGAAGTGTCTGGTTTTTAAATGTTTTCAGTATATCAATAATTTTAGAGATTTACTAGTGGGGATACCAAGTAGCATGTAGCATGTGCAACAATTATTTAAATATAGACTTGTCAAGATATCTCATACAGGCTGACAGAAACTCTCATGCACATGCACAGGCAGAGGTGGAAAAAACACATTTTCTTGCCTTTGGCAGGAGTTCACTTGCAATTTCTGGCTGGCTGCACTTAGCATCAGTAAGCTGACATGTTGTAGAATCTGACTGGAGGGTTTGGTCCCATTTTTCAACTATTTATGCTAAGTTCACACCAACGGCGCTTTGGCGACGCTTTAAAGCGGCACCAAAGCGTAACGAAGCTCCACTAAAGCGTCAGGGTCGTAACAGATAGTTGGAAAGCTTTGAGCATAGCGGGACATTCAGCAAGAGCGCCAAAAAATTTTAAACTGTTAAAAAATTTGGGGCGCTCTGTCACGAATTGATTAAAGCGCCGAGAGCGTATCAAATCGTAACAAAGTTCAGCAAAGTTTGACTCAAAGCGTAGGAAAGCTTAACAGAGCTTTAATCAAAGCGGGGACCCCAGTCTTTACGGTTTGTCACCACATGACACGCTTTATTAAGATGTCTCAAGATTTGCCATGATCTGGCATGAAGATCTGACACCCTTTGTTACGCTTTCCAACGAATTGAGACACTTTGATCAAGGATTGCCACGCTTTGTTAGGCTCTGTTACGCTTGTCAAGCTTCCTTACGCTCTCCTACGATACCCAAGCTCTGTCACCAGCGCTGCGACTTGAGTACCACTCATATGTGACTACGAAGTCCATAGGTACTCATTGCATTGTTCCAGAAAAAGTATTCTGAACCTGAAAAACAACACAAAGATGGGATCCAATGCCTAACAGAGCTTAACAATGCACAAAAGAGCTTGATAATCATATCAGAGCGTGATTTAAAGCGTCATAATCGCATCAAAGCATAATAAACTTATCAAAGCGTGATTTAAAGCGTAACAAAGCGTAACAAGGCCTGATCAAATCGGGAAAAGGATTCGTCCCCAAAGCGTAACCAATTCGTAACATTACTTAGGAGATCGTGATATTTTTGGAAAAGTAAACAAAAATGATGGCGCTTTTCTCGCCGATTTAAAGCGCGGCATTCGCCATTGGTGTGAACTAGGCATAAGTACCTTGAGTAAACCAAATACTCTCTAAGCCATATTTTGTTTCGTTCCATGTTTCGTTTCAGCTGGCATTTGCAAATTCCCATGAATCTGCAATTCATAACTAACCTGAGCTGTTATTCCAAGATAGGGTTATATCTTCGCAGATCTAATGCTTTGGACATCAGTTTTGGAGTCATTCGCCATTGGTGCTTGACATAATTGAAGGGGATCATCTGTTGCATAAATGCTAAAAAACAAATACAAAACAAAAAACAGAGAACGTCTACTAGTTTGTCTCAATACCATAAAAGAACATGCACCTTCTGGTCATTATGGCACAAATAACTTAACTCATCATTTGGAAGTGTTTTGTAGAAAATGCCCCACTCCCAACAGGTTACCAGGACGATCGGACTTGTTGTATATATAAGACCCTACAATTCCCTTTGTCTATAAGACCCCGAAAATAACTTAACTGATCATCCGATGTGTTGTATATATTATGCCCCACTGTCAACAGGTTACAAGGCCAATCGGACTTGTTGTATATATAAACCCCACAATTCCCTTTATATATAAGACCCCACTAATAACTTAACTGATCATCTGGATGTGTTGTATATATTATGCCCCACAGTCAACACATATATATGAAACTCCAATAGCAGGCTACAAGGCCAATCGGACTTGTTGTATATATAAACCCAAAATTCCCTATATATATAAGATCCCACAAATAACTTAAAGGCCCCCTAACGAGATGACCTAATTATGGCTTAATCGCAGAGTTTCTGTATTTTATCCTGTTAGACAAAGTTATGAACTTTGTGTTTTTACTATACACTAAAAGTATTGAGAAGGTATTTATCTTTTAAGTCAAACCTGAAAATAAAACTTTTTGTGTACCACGCAAAAGGTCAAACGAAGGTTATTTTAAAGTTTGAATGAAAAGAAAAGTAACTTATCAGAACTTTCAGTTTGTGGCAAAAACAGAAAGTTCTTACCTTTGTCTAACTCTGAAAAATACAGAAACTCGCCGATTTTTGTTTAGGAGACAAAATTAGGCCTCTCCACGGTTAGGGGGCCTTTAGTTGATCATCTGGATGTGTTGTATATATTATGCCCCACAGTCAACAGGTTACAAGGCCAATCGGACTTGTTGTATATGTGAACCACACAATTCCCTTTATATAGAAGACCCCGAAAATAACTTAACTGATCATCTGGATGTGTTGTATATATTATGCCCCATTGTCAACAAGGCCAATCAGACTTGTTGTATATATAAGACCCCACAATTCCCTGTATATATAAGAACCCGTATGCAATTCACTTTATATATAAGACCCACAAATAACTTAACTGATCATCTGGATGTGTTTTAATATGATGCCCCACCATCCAAAAACATCATTTGGAAGAGTTTTGTAAATAATGCCCCACTCTCAACATGTTACCAGGCCGATCGCACTTGTTGTATATATAAGACCCCGCAATTCCCTTTATATATAAGACCCGGCAAATAACTTAACTGATCATCTGGATGTGTTGTATATATTATGCCACACAGTCAAAAAAAATCATTTGGAAGTGTTTTGTAAATAATGCCCCACTCTCAACATGTTACCAGGCCGATCGGACTTGTTGTATATATAAGACCCCGCAATTCCCTTTATATATAAGACCCGGTAAATAACTTAACTGACCATCTGGATGTGTTGTATATATTATGCCCCAGAGTCAAAAAACATCATTTGGAAGAGTTTTGTAAATAATGTCCCACTCTCAACAGGTTACCAGGCCGATCGGACTTGTTGTATATATAAGACCCCACAATACCCTTTTTATATAAGACCCTGAAAATAACTTAACTGATCATCTGGGTGTGTTGTATATATTATGCCCCACTGTCAACAGGTTACAAGGCCAATCGGACTTGTTGTATATAAAAACTCCACAATTCCCTTTTTATATAAGACCCCACAAATAACTTAACTGATCAGCTAGATGTGTTGCATATATTTGGCCCCACATTCAATATATGAAACTCCAATAACAGGTTACCAGGCCAATCAGACTTGTTGTATATGTAAGACCCCACAATTCAGACGTATATATAATACCCTACAAATAACACAAATGGCATATTACCAGTTTTTAGGAGCAGGGCCTCCTGATATTACCCTAAGCCCAATTCACGTTAGGACGCTAGTATAGTATAATGAAGATAAAAGACTGTTTATAAGGCTACCTAAAGACCTGACCTCCCTAATTCTTTGAAACGTGAGAAAATATTTTTGAAAAGTTCTCCAAGAGAAATATGATTGTAAAACCAGCATAAAGTTGTCCTCATTACAAAAGCTAATCATTCGTGTATGCCAATTACTAAATTACTGTGCGAGGATGAAATTGGTAAACGGCGATGAATAAAATGGTAGACATTGATAGATTTTAATGTAGTCACTCTCAACTATTCACCAAGAGTAGCTACCTGTTGTGGAGTATCTGATTTGTATCAGATGCTCGAGGGATTCCTACACACAAATCTAAGTCAACTTCCAAATAATTGTATTGTTAATTTCGATGAACGATGAACTTACATGGCCTTTATCCTTCGCCGTCGATCTTCATTCACGACGCGGCAGCGTGTCTCGTACCTTATCATAGGTCTTTTGGCTTGAGTTGGATTATAAAAAGGAACGAGTCTGAGTATGGCTCGCTGATGGTGTAGGGGAGGTAACTCTTATAGGCGTTCACTGGCACTGTATAAGAATCCGATTTCAGACCTCATTTTGCCCCATTTCAGATAACTGACTTAGAGCAACTCAAGAAGGAAAATTAACGGCAAATATTTGAGAGGTTTTATAGATGCCCCGTAATTAAAATTCACCCCGTAAAAAAAAAAAAGGTTTCAAAAAGGAAAGTACCCCACAATTGCACCAGTGTCTTAGTATATATACATATATATATATAAAGCATGGCTGATAATAAACTAAAGGAGACATTATTGTCATCATTAATGGCGCAGTATAACTACCCAGCTCCTTGG